>VMDO01007554.1:34448-80342 GCA_007922755.1 Pedetes capensis | reverse complement strand
GAGGCTTCATGGATCATGCCAAGGTACAAAGTCCACAATTGGGAAAGTAAATGGCACTAACTAAGGCATTTTAAGATAGTGATATGAATTGATTTCCTTTATAGGAAGAACATTCAGGTTACTCATGGATAATGGATGAGAGGGAAGCCAATATTAGAAATTATGATAATAATCCAGTCAAGAGTTGATAAGAACTTAGGCCATGGTCGTAGCTATGGAGATAAAGAAGAAAAGATGGATTTGATGTACTTTGTAGGTAAAAGAAGCAAATATTGTTCAGTATAGAAAGTATTGAAAAGGGAGGCATCAAAGCATTAAGATGACTCACTGGATGGTACCACATTCAAATATCAACTCTTCATCATATGTTCATATCTACTCCTGTCTTGGTCCTCCCTGTCTCCATAATCAACTCCATCTTTCCAGTTACTTAACCCCAAGCCATGAAATAATTCTTGACTTTTCTTTCATCCTCCAGATTCCATGTAGTTGTACATAGTGTTGATTCTCTCTTTGAAACATATATAGAATGCGACCATTCTTAACTACCTACATTGCTATCACCATGTTCTAAGCCATCACTTTCTCTCATCTGGAGTACTAACACAGCCTCCTGACTGGTTTCCTTGTCCCCATTCCTGCCTTAGAGCATATTCTTAAGCAAGTCATCTAGAGTGATTCATTTAAACTTAACTCAGTTTCCTTAGGCCATCATTTCTAATTTCCAGTTTATTGAAATGCATGAAGGAACAAGTTAATGATGCAAGAAAACAGATAATCTTATTCAGATTATCTAGCCTGGTTGTTCGATGTTAATACCATAGGAAAAAATGGGATTGGAGAGATGTTATACAGTAAAAGGTATATGAGAACCATAACAATCAAATATGATGCATAAGCCTCAATTTTTTTCTTGTTTCAGCAAAACCACCATATAATGAAATTTGGGAATCATTAGAAAGCTATGAATATCAACTGGAGATTAAAATTGTTAGTTTTGGTGGTTATGACAATACATGCCATGATTTTTCAGGAAAATATTTTATTTTAAGAGATATATACTGAGGTATTTAGGAGTAAAATGTCATGATACCTATATTTTAAAAACTTCAATGAAATATACTTGAAGCAATAGGGTCTAATGTTAACTTTTTAAAATTTTAGATACTGCGTATTGGATGATTTTTACACTATTCTCTTTACCTTTCTTTCTATTTTTTTAAGTGCTAAGGATTGAACCCAAGGCATCATTCATGCTAGGCAAGCACTCTACCACTGAGCTATACCCCAAGCTCTTCCTTTATCTTTCTTTGTATTTTAAAATTTTTATAAGTTAAAAAAAGTAGATCATATATGGATATGCCTCAAAATCCTTCAAATGATTTCCTATAGCTATCAGAGTAAAACTTAATCACTTTACCATAATGTGAACCTCACTATCTTCTCCAATCTCTTCTTCTACTACTTTCTTCCTCATTCATTCTGTTTGAAGAATGCAGATCTCCTTGTCAAGTACAGTACTTCCTACCACAACATTTTTGTACTTAATTTTCTACGTATCTGGATCACTTTTTATCAGCTATCTATATGGCTCATAGCTTCACTTTATTCAGGTTTCTGTTTCCCTTATTAATGAAGCCTTTCTGGATCACCCTTCACAAAGCATCACCCGTTCCACCAGCTCTCTTTGTGCCCTTACCTTGCTTTATTTTTCTTATTAGTATTTATCACTGTTGTTAACTGCCGTTAAGTCCAACTCATAGCAACCCTCATAGGGTTTTCAATGGCTGATTGTTTCGGGATTGCTTTGGGAGTGGATTGCCAAGTCCTTGTCCCATTTTTCTGGTGCTGGGGATCAAACATGGGTCCTCAGAGACTTCAGTGCAGCACTCTAGCAACTGAGCTAAACCCCAGCACCTTTAATATTTATCACTAGCCAACATATAATATTTGTCTTTTTATTGTCTACCCCTTCCAGCCCCACCTCAGCACACACTAAAATGTAAATTCCATATGAATAAGACATATTTTTTATTGCTGTCCTTAGTGTGCGGACAATATGAATAAGATATTTTTATTGCTATCCTTACTACATGGGCAGTGATGGAAAAAGAGATTTGTTGAATAAAATGCTGAGTAGGAAAAGCTGATTTAGTAGAAAGACTCAGTTGAGCTCAGGGCATGAGGACTTGTGGCATATTTACATGGAAATATCTTCTCTAATGAGTTTGGAGAAGTTATAATTTTAGATATGTGGTGGGAAGTTAAATAATTTTACACCTGACAGTTTCTCTTTTTTTAAAACTAAGAAGGAGGTAATGCTATCAGCTGAAAACATCACATAGATGAAAATTAAAATCCTTGAAGTTGATGTTCTTTCATTGTATGTATTTTCCTAAGTGAAGAGAAGGGAAGGGAAGAAAACCACGATGACAGTCCTTGGGAACAATAATATTTACAGGGAAGACAGACCAAGAGGACGAGATGACACAAGACCAAGAAGATATGGGCAGAGATAAGAGATGATAACTAGGAGAATCTGGGTTTTGTGTAAACTAAGAGAGGCAAGAGTTTTCAAAAGAATACCAGAGATCAAATATCCTAGCATTGGCCATGAAAAAGACATGTGTTTCCCATATGAAGGCAAATGGAGAAAGATTTAGTGGAGTGTTAGAGGCTTAATTTCAAGAATGAATGAAAGATATAGAAATATATGTCCAATGTAGGCTATTCTTTAAAGAAGTTTTTCTCAGAAAGGAAAAAGAGATACAGTGACTTGAGCACTGGGTGCAGTGCTAAGGGAAGGATTTTCCTTAGGATTAGAAGATATTTGAACAGTATGAGCTGAAGGTGAGGAGCTAATACAGAGAAAGAAATTAAAAATCAGAAACCGAGAGAAAATATCTGAAGTAACAAATTTTAGGAAAAAAACAAGCCAGATGGCACAAATGAAGGGGCTGGCCTTCAATAGGAAGAGAAAGTCAGGTTCATAAAATGGAGAACAATAGATGGGTATGGAGAAAAACCTGTAGGTGGAGTACTGGGAACATGAAATATTAAACTAGTATTATACCAATGTTCCGTATTAATGATATGGGGGTATTTTAGAGTGAGGGAGTTGGGAATTCGGTAGAGAACTTAAGTAGAGAGATAAAGATTGAAATAACTATTGTGAGAGATAGTGGTAAACTAACAAATACATAGATATATATGTGCCATGAAGAACTCAACTGAAGTAAACAAATCAGAGATGTATAGAGGCACTCATCTGTACAATTGCATGATTTTTTTTAGCAGTGCTCAACCCTCTGATTATGAAATGGAGGGAGATTGTATGCTGAGAATTTGTAAAGCAAATGTAGCAGCAAGGAGGCAGCATTACACTATGGGTAAGAGTGAAGATTTTAGTCATAGATAGACATTAATTTGATATTTACTAAGTGTCTGAGCTTGGAAAACTAACTTATCCTCTCAAAAACTTAAGTTCCTCATTTTAAAAATAGGGGTAACAGTAGTAACTACCACATATGGGTGATAAAATTAGATGGAAGAATTACTGTAAATTGCCTGATAATTACTAAGCCTAAACAACTAAAACAGGATTAGGAAGGAATTGAGGAGGCTGGTAGGGCAGGCATCTATGGTATTGACCTCGGGCTTCTTGGGAAGAAAGGGAGACTGAAGGACTGATTGGTTAGAAGCAAATGAGGGAGTTATGAAAACAGAGTTTTTTAGTGAGGCTAAAGAATAATCATAAAGGGAATGAGAGAACTATATAAAAGATAGCTACTTGAGACAGGTATTGGCATATGAGATTTAAATGATGGAACCAACGTTGGTAATTACAAAGCTGTGTGTGTGTGTGTGTGTTGTTGTTGTTGTTGTTGTTGTTGTTGGTGGTGGTGGTGGTGGTGGTGGTGGTGGTAATTACAAAGCTGTGTGTGTGTTGTTGTTGTTGCAGTTGTTTGGGAATTATTTTGTTGTTGTTGTTGTTGTTGTTTTGGTTTGGGGATTTATTTTGTTTGTTTTGTTGATACATGGTTTCATTATATTACACAGGCTCTCCTGGAACTTGTTATGCAGCCTAAGTTTGCATTGAGCTCATGATCCTCTTGTGTCAGCCTCCCTGCTGAGGGGTCAGGACTACAGTTGTGTGCCACTACACCAGGAATACAGGCATGTGCCACCAAACACAACTAGCAAATGACTTTAAGGGAAATAGGCTGAACTGAAAAGAAGTTGAAAGGCACTAGAGCTGAAAAGCCTGAAAACTTTTGAGGTTGGCTGTTGGATGGGTTATTCACATGCCACTGAAATCTCCCAAGGTAGAGAAATGTCAAAGGAACCAGTGGATGTGCACTGTATTATTATTTTCCAGTGACTGCTATAACAAATTAGTATGAGTGTGTTTTGTTCTATCTGGTGCCATCAAGTCACATCTGATTCATAGTGACCCTAAGTACAACAGAATGAAACACTACCCAACACTGTGCCATGCACCTAATCTTTTTATGTTTGAGCTCATTGTTGCAGCCACTATATTTCTTCTTACTCTGAGTCATGCCACATCAGCAAAGGGAGGTCCCAGGGGTTTTACTCCACTCCTATCATTAAGGTCACCTCTACTTTGAGAGGGCCTGCAGCTGTAGCCCTGTGGCATCCAATCCCATCAGATCTCGGAAACTAAGCAGGGTCAGGCCTGGTTAGTGCCTGGATGGGAGACTGCCTGGGAACACCAGGAGCTGTAGGCTTGGGATAAGGACCTGGCAACCCACTCCCAAAAAATCAATCTGCCATTGAAAACCCTATGAACAGCAGAGAAGCACTGACAATAGTGTTTCCCCTGTTGTACAGAGGGTCGCTATGAGTCGGATCCCGACTCGACGGCACCTAACAACAACAACAACGACTACTACTTTGAGAAGACAACTGTTCCCCGGTTTTTTCTTGAATACTTTCCAGCCTAGTGGGCTCATTTCCTGGCACTATATTTAACAAGGTTGCCCTGTTATTCATAGGATTTTCAATGGCTAATTGTTTTGGCAGTGGGCTGCTGTGTCCTTCTCCCCGGTCTGTTTTAGTCTAGAAGCTCAGCTTAAATCTGTCTACCATGGGTGGCCCTGCTGGTGTCTGAGACACCAGTGACATAGCTTTCAGCATCACAGCAACATGCAAGCCCCCACCCCCAGCACAACAAACTGAGAGACACATGAGGGATTATGAATATGGTAGCTTAAAATAACAGACATATATTCTCTCTCAATTCTGGAGGTCAAAATTCTGAAATCAAGGTCTCAGCAAGGTTGCACTCTCTCTGAAGGCTCTAGGAGAAAATCCCTTCTTGTCTCTTCAATCTTATGGTGGTAGCAGGCATTCTTTGTTCGTGGCTGCCTAACTCCAATCTCTACCTCTGTCTTCACATGAACTTTTACTCTTCTTCCTGTCTCCTTGTGCATTTTTCATAAGGGTACTGGCATTAGATTTATAGCATACCTATGTAATACAGGATGATATTATCTAGGGACCCTTAATTACATCTTCAAAGACTTTTCCCAAATGAGGTCACATTCACAGTTTCCACAGGTTAAGATACTGACACATCTTTTTTGTTTATGTTGCCACCATTCAACCCACTATAGGTGCAACTTGACAGTAAAATCAATGAGATGTATGTCTGATTACATTTTATCTCTCAGTTCATATGGATACATCATATAATTAGTAGAGTTCAAGCATATGAAAAATCTCTATTTTAATTATGCAAGAACTGTATTTTAGCAAAAACTCCCTAATTCCCACCACTGAGGGCAATATACATAAAGATAGTAGTAATATTATGCTCTCTACTCACAGGAGGGGCTGGGATTTAGCGCAGTTGGTAGAGCGCTGCACTGCAGTCTCTGAGGTCCCAAGTTCAATTCCCAGCACCACAAAAATGGGAGAAGGGCCTAGCAATCCACTCCCAAGGCAATTCTGAAACAGTCAGTCATTGAAAACCCTATGAGGGTCACTATGAGTCTGATACCGACTTGACGACACCTAACAACAACAACAACTCACAGGAGTTCATGAATTGAAAATAGATTACATACAACTGTGGCAATGCTAATTGATGTCCAGGTCCAATGGATCCAATTACCATGCTTAAGAGTACTTAAAAATATTTTCACGTCATGTTATTTTCCAATAAAATGATCCAGGGGTTATCAAAGATGGTCTGTGAGAGTGGAATGGTCAGGATTATGAGGAAGGTGAAGGCAGGTGAGGTGGGCATTCAAGGGAGAGGAGCAGAAAAAGAGAGGCTATGGTTGGAGCAATTTCAAAGTCAGCCCTTAGAAACCTTATTTATTTCTGAAGTTGGAATCTGATAGATAGATTAGCTAGACTTTAGGGAATGTTATCCTTTTCTGAAAGATCACCAGAGTCTTATCTATCACCTGTGAGTTCTATTTTTCTAGAGTGGTAGTGGACTGGAATTTAATTCAGTTGGTAGAGTGCTGCTCAGCACTCTTTGAGGCCCCAAGTTCCATCCTCAGCACCACAAAACAAGAGAAAGATCTGGCGACCCACTCTTGAAACAATCAGTCTTTGAAAACCCTATGAATAGCAGAGAAACACTGATATAATGCTGGGCATGGCACAGCGTCTGGGAGTGTTTCATTCTGTTGTACGTAGGGTCACTGTGAGTCAGACCCAACTTGATAGCACCTAACAACAACAACAAAGAGTGGTAGTGATAGTGTCTTGAAGGAATGTTACAGCTCATGTTATCTAAGTTAAAATTAGACTTACTTGTAAGTTAGGCATCGAACCTATTTATTTAAAATGATAAATAGAACTTGCAAACAAGTGGAAATGTCTCTGCTGTCCAGTAAACCCAATGCCTTCCCAGAAGGGAGAGGAGGATGACAAAATGTCTTAATATGTGGTGGCAAATGAATGCCACCTTCACTCCACATGCTCACAAACCAGGTGTTAAGCATTTAATACACTATCTCCCTGGCCATATCTAAAGATGCTGAAAAGTACCAGCTCCAATTCTCTTTCTTTCAATTGATAACTTACCTTACATTGATTGAATTTAAGGTTGGTTGCTTTCTAAGAAGACACTTTAATCTTATTAGTAATATGTCGCCCTACTGGATAGGCAATTTGAAGAAAAGTTTACAATATCCAGCTGCTTCCACTCACAGGTAAGTTTTAAACAGAAAACATCCCATCTCAGATCATTTCATGTTTTCATACCTCAATTCCATATCATCTTGTCTATTTACACCCTCTTGGAGACTATTGATAAGCCAAATGTACCATATACGACTAGGGTGTGTACTAATTGTGACGGGCAATTTCCCATAAAGGTCAGTGTTTACAAATTTCTTTCAAGTTCTAACACACAAAACATCCAAGTTATAAAATGTAAAATGGAGAAGTTCAAATGTCCAGGTAAATCTTTACTAGACAAATTTCACTGGGAAGCCATTGAGTGGACTTTATATCAATTAATATCAAATCATTGAATGATTAGAGAAGACCTCATACAATTCCACTTTTCTGTACTTAATGAAAAATCCACAAAAGTTAAGCCCTTTTCTCAAGGTCATCCAGAACATTAAGTTAAAGATCAGGACAAACAAGATAGTGTTTAGGGGAAATTCAGTTCCGAGGGAGGGTGTGTGTGTGCAAGGGCAGGTAACTTGAAAACCCCCTCAAATCACTGCTGTCTTAATTTATTAATTAATCTGGAAACTCAATGCTTGACAAACATTTTCTAATGCACATGCAGTTATTAGAGAAAAAACTGTGCAATGAATCATGGTGAAGGTGACAATTCTTAACCCACTCTAACTTTTAAAAGAATCTAGCAGCCAGGTACAGTGGCACACACCTGTAATCCCAGAGACTCAGGAGGCAAAGGCAGGAGGATTGCAAGTTCGAGACCAGAGGCAGTCTGCATAATTTAGTGAGACCCTGTCTCAAAAAGTAAAATAATGAGCTGGGGGTGCAGCTCAGTGGTACAGTACTTGCAAAGCATGTCAGCATGAGGCCCTGGGTTCAACCCCCAGTACCCCCTAAAATAATAACAATAACTTAAAAGAGTCTAAAAGAAAACAATGAAAGGGGAGATGATCTAATGTATGCATCACATATCATTTTGTTGCTTTGGAAGCATACTTGCATATTTCTCATTATGTACAAATAAAACAAAGAACATATGAACAGGCTACATGGACTTTTGCAGGGATCCAATATTTAGGAAAAAAGAGTAAAGGAAATTGCATTTATCCAGGTGTATAGAAAGAAACTTTGTTAAAGTAAATGTTGATAGAAGCATATTAAGGCTATGATTGATGCATGCTGCAATTTTAAATTTCTCCAAAATACATAAGTCAAGAATCATTGTGTTTTCTCCAATTGAAAGGGAGAAAAGCTACTTTTAAAATAGTCTTATTTTTAATTTGTTTATCTGGTTATGTTTAATTTGGTTTGTTCTTGACCAACTCTGCAGCCCTCTTGGAGCCAGCAGAGGGAGCTCAAAGACAAGTTGCCAAGCTGCGTCAGCATGCAGGAACATGGAGGGTTTGGGGAGTGGGGGTGCAGTCGCTCAAGAATATACATCATCAAAAAGAAAGACAGCAGCAAAAATGATTGCCAAAAAGTGCACAGATGACATAAATGAAGCCACGTTTTGGAATCTATTAAAAGGGTCATTTTTCAACACCCACACTTAGCCCTCCCACTCCTTTCCATCTGCTGATTAAAAGGAACTCAACAAGTTAATCTTAACATCCTTTTCCAGACAAATGGAAGGAGTAGTTAGGCAATTTTGGAAATTTTCTATTTGATTTTTCTAACCATCATGCAAAAAAAAAATCTTACAATGTTTGCTCATACAGGAATCATTCAATTAATTACGAGTTAATTTGAAGTCATTCATCTTTTTAGTGTTCATTTACCTGTAAGAAGTTTTCTTTTTCCTGAGTACCCACTTGCATATAAGCTTGATCTAAACAAACTCTATATGAATATGGACAACTTCTTTGATCCATTGTTTTGTAAACAACTTGGTGTCTGCTGTGGCCTGAATGTTTGTGTCCCTCCAAAACTCATATGTTGATACAAATTCCAGATGCGATAGTATTAAAATGTCAAATATTTGGGAGCGAATTAAGTCATAAGGGCTCTGCCCTTATGAATGGGATTAGTGCCCTTATAAAAGAAGCCGAGGGAGCTTGTTTGTCCTTTGGCCATGTGAGGACATATAGAAGGTGCCATCTATAAGTAATGAGCCCTTGCCAGACATCATATCTTCTGGTGTCTTGATGTTGGGCTTCCCAACCTTCAGAACTGTGAGTAAGAAATTTCTGTTTAGAAATGATTCAGTCCAAGGTATTTTGTTATAGCATTCAGAATGGATTAAGACAGTGCCCTACCTACATTCATGTATCAGCTTATGCAACATACATTTATTGACGACCTATGATGTACCAAAAACAGTGCTAAGATGTAGGGACCCACCAGAGAATATGGCAACTTTGCCATTGTAACACAAAAGCAGGTGCAGTCAGTAGTTAACAAAAGCGGATAGCTGTATTATAATTAAACTTTATTTACAGAAAAAGATCCATGAAAGAAAGGGGAAGATTCCTTCAGGGAAAGGAAATAGCAAAATGAAAAGTCCTGAAACAGGAGTGAGAATGGCATCTTACAGGAACAAAAGTCCCACATTGCTGGAGAATAATGAATCAGGAAAGAGTGATAGCAGCCTATGTCAGAGAGAGAAATAGTGGTGAGAACACTTTGTAGGATGTAGCAGGGAACTTGAACTGTATTCTAAGTATGAAGGGATATTATTGGGGCATTTTAAGCCGATATTTGGCACTGTTTGATGTGCATTTTAAAAGACAACCTCTGGCCATTGGGTAGAGAATGGACTACAGGGAGAAAGAGTGGAAGTGAAAGACTAGTTACTAGGTGATTTAAGCGAGAGATGATGGTAACTTTGATTAAGATAATTACAGTGGAATTGGACAGCAGTGGATGGATTTATAATGTGTTTTGAAGGTGGAATCAACAGGATTTGCTGATGGACAAAAAAAGAGAAATAGGAGAATCCAGAGTTTTTAAATTGAGCCATTAATTAGACAGTGATGTCTTACTGACTTGGGCAAGATTAGGGCAGATGTAGGATTTGGGGCAAGACAGAAATTAAAAGACTTATTTTAGACTAAGGAAATATTTAGCTGTCTGTTGTTAATGTTAGGTGCCATTGAGTTGGGTCCAACTTACAGTGATGCTATATCAGAACAAAACACTACTCGACACTTCCACGCACACGATCTCTTTTATGTTTAAGCCCATTGTTGCAGACACTGTGTCAATTCATCTAGCAGAGAGTCTTCCTTTTTCTAGTTGACCTGCCACTCAGCCAAACATGATGTCCTTCTCCAGGGGTTGGTCCCTCCTGACAACATGTCCAAAATATGTAATATGCAGCCTAGCCATTTTTGCTTCCAAGGAACACTCTGGTTGCACTTCTGTTAGGATAGATCACTGACTCTTTTGGCAGTCCATGGTATATCCAATATTTGCCTCCAGCACCATAATTCAAAAACATCAATGCTTCTCCTGTCTCCCTTATTCACTGTCCAGCTTGCAAGACCATATGATGTGACTGAAAATACCATAAGATGATTCAGGCACACCTTCGTCTTCAATGTGTCATCTTTACTTTTCAATACTTTAAAGAGGTTTTTTACAACAGCTTTTACCAATACCAGTGAATCTTTCAATTTCTTGCCTGCTGCTTCCGTGAGTGTTGATTGTAGAAACAACTAAAGCAAAATCTTGGACGACCTCAACTTTTTCTCCATTTATCATGAAGTTGCTGAGTGACTCAGTTGCAAGGATTTTTGTTCTCTTTATGTCGAGATGCAATTCATACTGAAAGTTGTGTTCTTCGATCCTCATCAGTGAATGTTTCAAATCCTCTTCACTTTTAGCAAGAAAATTGTGTATTTGTATATCACAGGTTGTTAATGAGTGTTCCTCCAATCTTGATGCCATGTTCTTTTTCATAAAATCCAATTTATAGGATTATTTTCTCAGCATAGAGTTTGGAGAGATAAGGTGAAAGGATATAGCCCTACAACACATCTTTCCTAACCAAACCAAGTAGTGTTTCCTTGTTCTGTTCCAATTACTGCCCTCTGAATCATGTACAGATTCCTTATGAGTACAATTATGTGCTTTGGTATTGCCATTCTTCGCAATGTTGTCCATAATTTGTTATGATCCACACAATCAAATGCCTTTGCATAGTCAATAAAACATGGTAAACATCTTTCTTGTACTATCTGCTTTCAGCCAAATTCCATATGACATCAGCAGTGATGTCCTTAATAACATACCTTCTTCTGAATCTGGCTTGACTTTCTGGCAGTTCTTTGTCTATATACTGCCACAGTTGCTTTTGAAAGTTCTTTGTCTAATTTAAAGATATAACTTTGGGAGTCAGTTAGCACAAAGTATAATATTTAAAGATAGAAATTTAGGAGTCATTAATTAATAGAAATTATCAAAGCAATTTAATTGGATGAGCTCACCTACAGAGAATGTGTCCAATGGAGGAGAGAAGTTAGAACTGATATCAAGCCCTGTTGTTGTTGTCGTTGTTAGGTGCCATTGAGTTGGGTCTGACTCATAGAGACCCTGTGTACAAGAGAATGAAACACTCCCTAATATTGTGCCATGCCCAACTCTATTGTCAGTGCTTCTTTTCTATTCATAGGGTTTTCAATAGCTGGTTGTGTTTTGGGAGTGTGCTGCCATGTCCTTCCTCCAAGCCTATAGCACTGGTGTTCCCAGGTGGTCTCTCATCCAAGTGCTAACCAAGCTGATCTTGCTTAGCTTCCAAGATCTGATGGGATCCGATGCCAAGGTGGTATGGCTGCAGGCATGAAGCCCTGAGGCACTCAGTATTTAGAAGTCGAACAGAGGAGGAGAAGCAGTAAAGGAAACTGCTTCCCCCACTGGCCATGAAGAAAATCAACACAGTGGGCACTTCCTGGGAGTAAAGTGGAAAATGTCCCATGACAAGAGAGTATTCAAAAGTGTTAGTCAGTTCTGTCTACTAGCCAAAACAGGTAGCAAGCAGGGAAGTTGAAACTAGAGAACAATAATTATTTCTCTTAAGTGGAAAAAATGTATTGGGCATTTTAAGCACCAAATTATTACTCCAGTTTTTTTAAAAAATGCATCAATTTTAAAACTTTGGAGGATGTGTTGTATACCCTACCCATAATGCTCTCTATAAGACATCCTAATTGTAACTTTTCTTTTACCACAGTGACATGTTTGTGTTCTTTAATGGAGTATGTCCAATGCTGTTTATTTCCATTCTGGCTCAATCTTATCAAATTTTCTTCTCAATTATCTGTTACCATCTCTAACTTAAAATGAAATTATACAAATTCTTCTTTCAAAACCTCAGTGCTGGAATATTTAATGCCTCAAAGTCTTGAATAAATGAGGAGGGAGGATAGGAGAGTCTAACCGTTGTCAGTGAGATCCCTGGCAGGAAAATAACATCATTTGAGGAGCATAAAGAGGCACAAAAACTATGATGTTGTTGTTGTTGTTGTTGTTGTTGTTGTTAGGTGCCATCGAGTTGGTATCCGACTCATAGCGACCCTCATAGGGTTTTCAATGGCTGAGTGCTTCGGGATTGCCTTGGGAGTGGATTGCCAGGTCCTTCTCCCATTTTTGCAGTGCTGGGAATTGAACTCGGGACCTCAGAGACTACAGCGCAGCGCTCTACCCACTGAGCTAAATCCCAGCTCCCAAAAACTAAGTTAGACCTGCTCTTTTCCTGGCATCAGGAGAGATGCTCCTAGAAAAGGTCAAGAGCTGTGGTTGTCTTACAGAATTACAGTCTCCGTGTCTTTATTGCTACTATGAGATTCGGATAATTGTCATTTGCCTTTACCTACATATTAAATGGAGTCACTGTGTCTGAGAAAAATCAAGCTGCCTAGTGCCCAAAGGAAATAATAAAGTAGAGAAAACAGATAAATAGACAAATACTTGCAAAAGTTATGCTACTAAGGGGAAGAAAATTAATAAGTCTTTTGGACTTCTGTATTCATGTAAGATTGCTAAGAACATTCATGTACAAGTTTTTGGGTGAGCACATGTTGATAGTTTTCTTAGGTACAATGGTAGGACTAGAATTTTTAGATTATATGGTAACTCTGTGTTTAACTTTTTGAGGAACTGTCAAACTATTTCCCACAGTGATTGATGTACCAATTGATATTCTCACCATCAATGTATGAGGGTTACAATTTCTTCATATCTTCCTTAATACTTCTTATTTCCATTTATCATTATTATTGCCAACCTATTGAGTACAAATGGTCAGAGAAGGAGTACTTGCTCTAGCAAATATCCAGAGACGCTTTTGATTTTATGGTTTGATTTGCATTTCCCTGATTAATAATTATGTTGAAAGACCCATACACTGAGAACTACAAAACATTGATGAAAGAAATTAAAGAGGATGCAAACAAGTGGAAAGATATTTCATGTTCATGGATTGGATATTGTTAAAATGTCCATTCCACCCAAGGGGATCTACAGATTTGGTACAATTGCTCAAAAATCCCAATGACATTTGTTACAAGAATAGAAGAAACACTTCTAAAAGTCATATAAAACCATAAGAGATTGTACATAGCTAAATCAAGTTGAGAAAGAACAAATCTGAAGGCACCACACTTCCTGACTTCAAAATATTTTTCTTTCTTTTTGGAAATTTTTAATGTACAACTTAATCAAACCATTCCTAGTACTAGCAATGTTATCAAGGAATGTCAACTGTTCATTTTATAACCGAATTAGGGACAAAGGCATGCAGCATTAAAATGCCACAAATATGACTTTTCTTATTGAGATTCAGTGATTTTTCTTGAATAAGTGCCCTCTGGGATGCTGCAAGCTTTTGGTTACTTTCCAGAGGTCTTAAATGGTTGATTCTGCCAGGTTCTGCCAGTCTTTTTTTCATTGTTTTCATGGAGGATTAGGGTTTGGAATTCCTTTTCCCTCATTTTCTCTGGCATTACTCCTTTTGATTTCTTGTACTATAAATGATGTAAAACATTGGAGATACCGCTTACTATATCCAATGGGAACAAGTTAACATATTTTCCCATGGAGCTTTTCCTTTGTTAAACTGACCCAGCCTAATATAGAGTAAACTTTAGCCATGGAGGTGAGTTGCTCAGTCTCACCTTAAAGAAAAAACTTACTATTCAGCTGGAAAACTTGAACCAATGACAGCATTAGCAGAGTCTGGTCACCTTTTTTCCAATATGTGACTCTTCCAATGTACCCAGCCCTACAATGGAGAGTTCATGCTAGAAAGTAACAAAAATGAGACTAAGAAAGATGGGCCAAGATTATGTAGATCTTACACATTAGATAAAAATTTAGACTTAATGTTTATATAATAATATATTCTTATAAGCTTAAAGTAGAATATATTATAATGAATATTGCATTTGTGGCAATTATAGGGGTGTGTTGTCCAAATATCTCATCAAGAAAGAACTTATCAAACTGGACACCATGGTGCACATCTGTAATTCCAGAGACTTGGGAGCCTGAGGCAGGAGGATCCCAATTTCTAGGCTGGTGGCAGCCTGTGCAACTTAGTGAGACCCTTTCTAAAAAATAAAATAAAGAAAGGAAAGAGGCTGAGGTGCAGCATAGTGGTAGCTCACTTGCCTAGCATGTTCAAGGCTCTAGGTTCAACTCTGGAGTTCTAGAAGAAGGAAGAGGATGGGGAAGAGTGGGAGGAGAGGTGGGGGAGGAAGAAGAGAAAAAGAGGAAAAATAGGAAGAAGATGAACTTACAAGACTGTGATCCTAGCACTCTGGAGGCTGAGGTAGGAGGATAGTGAGTTCCAGTCCAGCCTGAGACCATGCCAAAAAAAGAAAAGAGAACAGAAAAGGAAAGAAGAAAAAACAGGAAGGAAAGAAGGAAGGAAGGAAGGAAGGAAGGAAGGAAGGAAGGAAGGAAGGGAGGGAGGAAGGAAGGAAGGGAGGAAGGAAGGAAGGAAGGGAGGAAGGAAGGAAAGGAACTTACCATTTAGCTGTGTACAGAGCCTCTATCTGGCTGTGTCCATCTGTTAGTACCTCCAGGTTCCACCCTCAAACATGCTCCTCATAAATGTTCCCCAGCCATTGATTGAGCATGGCAAGGGCATTAGGGCCTACATCCTTTTCCACTATGGTGAAACACCTCTAAATGGCAAAGTTTTGCTCTCCCTTGGATTGGATGGCAGTTTGTGAGATCAGAACCACAGTCTAATAGTCTCCTTGTCCCAAACTACTTCATCTTCTTTTTTCTTTCATAGATATCACATCAGCATCACAGTGTGAAAGCTTTTCTTATCCACTTATGCTCCTTCTTCCTTTTTTCTTTCATAGGCATTATCTGCAGTAACCTTTTGCACTCTATATTCTATTTCAGCATCTACTTCCCAGAGACAGCCCAAGTGATATACAGTTTAAGCCATATTTCCATGTGTAGTGTAGAAAAGGAAATAAGAAAGGGTTTTCCAGAGAAAACCAATTTTGTTTCAGATATATTATATTTGGTATCTGATGCAGTCACAAGTCCAGATGACACTGTTATATATACTAAAAGTAAAGTTAGTTATGCTATAGTTAGAAGAGTAACCAAATATAAAGATAAAGAGGCATTTACCTGTGGCAACTTCCTTCTCTAGCATCATAGATATGATTCTAATATAAATAAATGATACAAGTTGCTCTAGGAGATGCATGTTGTATAGGCAAGTAGCCCTTCATTTAACTGATCACAACCAGTGCAGCTTAAATCCACAAATCCAACATCTATCTCGCACCCAATCATCTGGATTAAAAGTGAAAAAAAAATTCATCCAGATAGTTGGTATAATGTAGCCATCCCAAATTAAGTGCACAATTGAGATGACCGGTCCTGTAATTTGGGCCTTACATACAATCACCTGAGACATTTAACTAATTGACTTACTGCCTGTTAGGAATTAAAAAGAACCTAGAGATCATCTAGAGAATGTCTATTCCCTTCTCCTATACAGAAGAAAATGAGGCCCAAAAAGAGTAAATGACTTTCCCATGATCACACAAAAAGCTATTTGCTGTGCCAGGGTTGGAATCAAAGTCTTCTTGATTTGATAGAGCTTCTCCCTTCCATTTTTTTTTAGTCACAATACTTGATGTGTCTCAGATTATAGGGTATTCCTGTTATCATGGAGCTAAATCCAATAAAGTCCATTTTTCCACAGTTTTTTACTCTTGGCACTGAGATCACACACATCCCAATAGAAAGTCTTATACTAAAGTCTTCTTCTATCTGCAGTGATGATCCTTGATACATTATAGAGGGGAAATCCTCTAAAGGTTACACAATTTAGATTATCCAACTCCAAAACAAGAAAAAGCTTTAAGCAATACTGCCTAAATACACAATTTTGCTGACATGGAGGAGTAATCAAGTTCACCCTAGAGGCTCATCTGCTGCCTGACATACTCATTCCATGATATCAAAACTCCTTAATAATTTTCAACACAAGATGTGCTGGTGACTTCTTTTCTTACTGCTTTCTGATTTTACGAAAACCCCAAAATCTATAAATGGGAAACATCTTGGTTACTCACCTTCAGTTTTCCAAAGGGTTTTATAGTCAGGTGTTCTGGTTCTAAGATATCAATTCTTTGGCAAGATCGGTCAGTGCCTGGAAGGAGAGCAAATTTGTTATTTTACTTTTATAGAAAAAAGAAGAGAGCAGGTGAGATAAAATTTGTGCAAATGGATCTTCTTTTTCCAAAGTACCAGGTTTAATGGCAATTGTACCTTTTGGCAACTCAATGGCTGGCACTTTTCCCTTAGTAATTATTTAACTCATGTTTCAACAAGGTATCAGGGAATACAAGGCTATGTGGAGTGCCAAGCTATTGACCAATCCTGGCTTCAGAAAATCTCATGACAAATGAAAGGATTTAACTTGACTCTGTTGTGTTCTTTCCTTGTCATTCATTTGCAATTGTTGTCTCTGAGGATGAGCCTGTGATTTGAGGTTGGCACTACCTTGAACTGATGGGATTTGAATAATTTGGCAGGGTAAAATAGGCAGAGGTTGGTAATAACTATACCTAATCTGAGCTGTAAGAGGCTGTAAAGATCCTAAGCATTTTATTTTTACATCTACCGTGCATGAATAAATGTTCTTCCTGGAGAAGTGTAAACTGGCACATACTCCTATCTCAAACTTTCCTGTAGCAGAGTAAGATTTAAGTCAATTTCAAAGATAAGTCACAAGGGTAACTGTGTTTGTATATTTGCCATAGTAAGGTATGGCTAAAACAGCTTTCATTTATGTATCAAGCACATACTTTGTATCAACTACTGGGCCAGAAAACGGATTAAATACTAAATAAGACAGAAAGTGTCCCT
The DNA here is from genome assembly GCA_007922755.1 of Pedetes capensis. Taxonomy (NCBI): domain Eukaryota; kingdom Metazoa; phylum Chordata; class Mammalia; order Rodentia; family Pedetidae; genus Pedetes; species Pedetes capensis. The sequence goes on along the minus strand of VMDO01007554.1, from coordinate 62,822 downwards.
ACCCCCAGAGAGTGTATGATATAGTGGAAAATAAAAACAGATAAACAGGCAACTAGATACTATACAGTGATAAATCCTGTGGGAGTGCACAGAAAGGGACTCTAACTGGGAACTGCGAGGTAATGAAATATTTCTTAGAGAAAATGATATCTAAGCTAAAACCTGAAGAATGTGAGAAGTGAAGGGGGACAGAGACTGTGCTCAATGGTAAGAATGGCATGCATAACACAAATTAAGAGAGTAAGAAACATGGGCAAAAGACTCCTGTGATGAAGGAACTGAAAGAAATGATGAATAAATGGACCATGATACGTAACATAATGAGTAATTAAGGTGCTGAGTGCTGGCTATTGTTGTAAAGAAGCATCATAAGATATATGTTTGTGTTGTTATTAGGTTCCATCAAATCAGTGTCCGATTCATAGCGACCCTATGTATAACAGCCAAAACACTATTGTTACTGCTTCTCTGCTATTCATAGAGCTTTCAATGGCTGATTGTTTTTTGAGAGTGGGTTGCTGGGTCCTCCCAAATAAGATGCATAGACGTAATTAAGTGATACACTAGTTATAAGTATTCACTGTATGTAGAGCTGTGCACTGGGCACTCTGATAGTTGTTGTTGGTAGGGGCTGTTGAGTTGGGTCCGACTCATCATGCTATGTAGAAGAGAACAGAACACTCATTGACACTGTGCCATGCCTGGCACTATGTCAGTGTTTCTTTGCTAATTCATAAGCTTTTCAGTGGCTGATTGTTGGGGGATTGCTTTGAGAGTGGTCTGCCAGGTCTGTCTTCTTCTTCTTTTTTTTTTTTTTTTTTGTGGCCATGGGGATCGAACCCAGGGCCTCACAGCACACAGAGCAAGCACTCCACCAACTAAACTAAACCCTAGCCTGGGTACTCTGGGAGTTAGAGAATTTAATAATGATTACAGAAAACACTAATTGAGCCTTAAGCCCTGTGACATAGGTACTGCTGTTATCTCCATTTGGAATATGGAACAACTTGAAAAAATGAGAGAGAAATATAGACAGTTAACTCCCAGGAACACATAAAAAGAAAATGCCACAGGACTTGAATGCTCAAATAAAACAGAAGACTTTGAGGTGAAGGTGCAGGACAGGATTACAAAGGGAAGGCCAGAGTTGGATTTGTCATCAGCAATTGTGGGTTTAGATCAACCTGTCCCTAAATGAGTGAGGCCAGAGAAGAGCAAAGGCTGATGATAAAAATTTGAAGATGTTTGTGGCTTACTACAGTGAAAAAGAGAAACTACCAAGTGAGGCCAAGAACAAAATACCACTCTTTTCTCTGAAATGAGGCATAGGAACCAGAATGATTTTTCCTCAATGTGGTAACATAAACTAGAACTCCTCTCCCACAAAGCAAGCCTTAAATTCTGGAAAAGGTCACCCTCTTTCTCTTCTCCTTTGAAGTCTGTCATTGCATGGGCTTCCTGCCCCATATCTGGGAGGAAGTAATGCTAAACAGAAAGACCAACATGAATCTGAACAAACAGGCCTTACTAGGTTCCTGGCACCTAGATGGAAGGAGTTTCAAGGAATATGTGAATGACGAAGCCAGCTAAAGGCAAAGGAAGAAGTTACCATGACCTCCAATAATGCAATTTAATTTTTCTTCTCATTCATCTCTCAAATGTACTGTATAATCAAACAAATGTTGATAGTTTTCTTGTAACATATGAAAACTGAGATGTAGAAACATGATGTGTTGACAGATATCGAAGGCAACTCCTTTATGTAGCCAAATCTCAGAGATGTGTCAACATATCCACAACCAGATGATTTTTGGGCCCATCAGCAGATCATTTCTTTGCAAGAAGTTGACGTTTTTGAAAATAAAATTATAGATTCACTTCACAACAGGAAAGAAGAGTCTTATGCTGTAACAATCTTTCACTCCTCTTCCAATAAGAATCACTTCTCTTTAGTACAGAAATTCCCACCTGATGGCATAAGTTTAGGATTCATAAAATGCCCCAAATAAAGCCAACTGTGTAAGTTCTAGTTAAGTGCTTCTGGTAGGGTTGAAACTCAGGTATCTAAAGTTCTGCTTGTGGACTTTTTCATCTGGAGGATATCTTCATTTAAACCAAATTAAGAAGGAGTTAACCCTTAAACTGTCTAGTATTCATTCTTTTCTAAATGATTAACATACCATCTGGACATTTGAGGGGCCATGAAGTTTCAGAGGAAAATTCCTAACTTATCACGAATCATACAGCTTAGATAAATGATCTTTGATGCTACATAAATAAAACACAGAAGGATAGGCCAAGGATATTACATTTCAAGTTTGCTTTGGTTTGATAAGCTATAATTTGCAGCAGCTTGAGAAGCAATACCTTTCATGAAGATATTTTAAAATGTGATACATCAAAATTTCTGCATAATTTTAATGCCTTTGCACTAAACACAAGACTGAATCTGCTCAACATTTTTACAAGTGTGAAGGAAATATACATTATTACAACACACTAAACTAATGGAATTTTTATCTTCACATAGTTAGTTTGGTTTTATATATACACAATATGATAGATTCTCACTGCAAGAAAAGTTAGATGGAAAAAAGGAAATCTAGAAGAATTAATAGAAAAAGAAGATTGAAGCATTTTCTTGGTCTGTCTGACCTTCTGCTTAGGTGGCCACTGGAAAAGGTCAACTCTCTTTCTCTAGACAAAAGTGAATCTAATTTAAATGGTGATATTGGATTTTTCAGACCACTGCAGAATGACAATCATGCTATTCAAATGATTCATTTATTTTGTTGACTCTACTTTATCTTTCAATCTTTATAAAGCTGAATAGCAGAAGAAAGTTCCTTAAATAATGAAGGAACATCAAACACACAAAGGAACTATTTCATTTTTCTCTGTCCATCAGCTATAAACTTCACAATAATCCTAGCTAGCCAGGCTCCCTAAATGGTCTACTAGTTATAAAGAAGACTCATGAGGAAGTTGAGAAATTCTAAATCTGCTTTCTAGGTTTCTATTTATATGGGGAGGATACAAAGGAGACATTGTTTATGAAGTACCCAAGGAGGATTAAGGGGCGGGAGTAGTTGATGTTTTGTATGCCTTCAGATTCTCATGTCAGGAGTGAAGCATTCATTCTCCTAACTACAGATTGTTGGTTACCAAGAGCTCCATCTGAGTTCCTGTCTGGGAATCACCATCAGCCAAAGTGAATTGCCTCACTCAAGGTTACATATGCTCCTCAGGGACAGTCCACATCTACTGTCTGGAAATATGGTTATGGATATCTTATGTTGGTTCAGGATAACTCAAAAGAGTTATCCTAGCTCTAGACTCCCCCATATAGAACTGGCTGAGGCCTCCATTGCAACTGCATCTCAGTAGAATCTCTCTCTTTCTCTCTCACAAATTCCACTTCCCCTATTCATTTCCAGTGCTGTTTTTAAATAGCATTACCCAACAAAATACCTACACACAAATTTACAACTTAAAATCTGTTTCTTGAGGAAGTTGAATCATGACAGAAGGGAAGTAGAGAAGTTACTAGATAGCAGAGTAAGGGCTCCAAGGAGCTGGATATTCCTTCTTTCTTTTGGAATAGTGATACCATACAACACCTCTGTTCTCCTACTTTTATCCTTATAGTGTCTGAAAGCTTACCAGTACAGAGTGGATTCCTGATCTATTTATATTTTGCCACATCTATTGAGACTCTGGTGGTTGTGGTAGTGGTTCTTCAATCAACACCCATAGAAACAGTAATCAAGAAATCAAAAGACGCATTGCATTGGGAACACCTGTTGCAAAAATCCTCTTTAATGTATTGAAAATTATTGAAGATTGAAAATGAAGGTGCATCTGACTCATGTCATGGTATTTCAGTCACATCATATAGTTGTGAATACTAGACATTGAATAAGGGAGACAGGAAAAGAATTGATGCTTTTGAATTATGGTGCTGGAGATGAATATTGAATATACCACGGACTGCCAAAAGAACCAATAGATCTGTCCTAGAAGAAGTGCAACCAGAGTGCTCCTTGGAAGCAAGGATGGCTAGACTACATCTTAAGTATTTTGGACATGTAGTCAGGACAGACCAATCCAGGGAGAAAGACATCATGTTTGTGAGAGTGGCAGGTCAATGAAAAAAAGGAAAACCCTCAAATAGAGGGATTGACACCGTATCTGCAGCAATGGGATTAAATATAAAAAAGATCCTGTGCCTGGCACAGAATCAGGGAGTGTTTCGTTCTATCATGCATAGGGTCGGTAGGAGTCAGATGTGACTCGACAGCACTTAACAACAACAACAGCAAGACTCCATTATGATGAAAGACATGCCATGTGATATTTTAACCAAATTGACAAATCAATTCAGCTAAGATGGTAGAACCACTCATCTGTGCTGATAACAGCCAAAGAAAAGTTAATAAAATCAAACTGGAAAATTTAAGAATAGTGGCTATAGACATGTGACACATAATTACCTGACACTCCTCAATGAAGTAAGTGTTTAGATAAAAGACTAATGTACAGAGAAAATAAATGTATTAGTGGAAGTGCCAAGATAAGAATTATTGATTAATACATAAGCTATTATTATTACCCTTGCATTTAAAGTGACCTGAGATGACCAATCAGGGACAAGAAGGTTTCTGTCTTCAGTTTGATTACTTTTTAAACAAGGACATTTTTCAAGCTCAGTGAGTTCCTACCTTGTCATAATCAGTTTCTTTTTCATAAAATTCTCTGTATGCTGGGTGTCTCGGTACATACCTGTTGTCCCAGTTGCTTGGAAGGCTGAGGCAGGAGGATCAATTGAGCCCATTCCTCCAAAAATTCATTGTGTACATGTATTGATCTATCATACTGTATTTGATACAATTAACATAATCATTCATTTAAAAATCCCTATCCCCAGTCTCAACAATACCATAGACTCCATGATTTAAAATTTAAACTCATTAGACTAACTTCTTTTTATGAAGAAACAATTTGCTTTTTGTATATTTAAGTGATTGAATATATAGAAATTGGTCAGTAAGAGCTTCTGAATGTGAGGTAGCCGGTCAAACCACACTAAGCTTATAAAACTCCAGCACAAAGCAAAGATATTTGATGTTCTACTTAGCCTGTGGAGCTTTGTCTTGAGAAGCTGGGACATCCAATGGAGTAGTTCTAGACACCTTATTATAGCTTAGAGGGCCAATAGAAACCTCACAACTTCAAACTGGAAATATTAGATTCTTTTACCTGGAAAGTCCCTCTTAGGTCTATCATTGTTATATTTTATAAAATTTCTTAACTATGTCTCAATGTATCAATTGATTTTCACCCAATTCTGTTAAATTATGAGAAATCACACACTTGCTTCTGAACTTTTATAAATCTAAGAAGTAATTTCCTTGTCAATCTATTCTACAGAACAATTTAGTGCAATTTTTTAAGTTGTCTAATTGGAGATGAGAATGAAAAGTTCATTATGACAATCTATAAGATAGCTGGTATCAACAAAGTGACAAAGACCTCCAACTCTTATCATAACTCTCCCTGGTAAATCTACATTGCCTCAGAAACCTGGGACTCATTATTCAAGCAACATACCTGGCAACATTCCAAAGTGTGAATCTTGCCAACAAAACCAATTTTTTTGCATATAGAATTAAATCAGTCACTTGGATTCTGTCTGAAAGTCCAGGTTTTCCCCCTGGCTTTCTGTTCATAAATGAAAAAGGAATGCCATCTATCATCCATCAGGGACAACATATTTTGTATTGACATGGACAACATTTGGCCCTGATTTAAGTAGAAAGTGATAAGACACATCATCTGTGCTTATTGGCAGAACTGGTGAAATTTACTGACATGCCTAAAGAGTTCCTAACGAATATGCATTTACAGACAAGATGGCTTTATGAAACAGTAGCAGGGAGGCCTTGCTAAGAGGAAAGCCAAAGCCTCTCTTTAAGCTGCCTCACTCCACACTACAAATCTAAGCCAGAGTGTGGAAATGAAAATCTTGTTTTTATTCTAAATAACACTCCATTTGGTGGAGGCAAGTGAGAAAACTTCAAAAATTGAAATAATGAGATGATATATTCATTACTTGCTTTTGGAAAATGACTAGGGGTATCCAGGGACTGTGAAAGAGCTTCCTAAGTGATAGAACATGCATGATAGGGCATATTTTGTTTTCCTTACTTCATGAAATGCTAATGGGAAAGGATTATTCAGTTTAGAAATGCATGCAAAGCTTTGTTCAAAGACCAGGGTAGTCACATCACATATTCAGGGTCCTGTCATTTTGGAAGTCACCCAACATTAATGTAGGGCTTCAAAGCCATGAAAAATTGGGTTCAGGTTCAGATATGGTTCAATATGTTGAAATGTAGAGGGTTCAGGTTCAGTTTGGGTTTAAAATTTTAGTCTTATGTGTAGATAGATGAATATTTTTTCAATTTTTAAATCCATTTTTATGTGCAATAAAATAGCTAATGATCCAAAAATCCCACACTAAAAACTGAACCCAAACTCAATTTTTCCCTGGGTTCAGGTTCAGGTTCAAGTTCAGAAGATATTTTAAAATGCTTGAACTGGAATGGGTTCAGGTTCTATTTAAAGCACTGCTACCTACACATGGGATTTAAATCTAAACCCAAATGAAACCTGAACCCTCTACATTGTAATGTATTGAACCTACACCAAAACCTGAATCCAATTTTTCATGTACTTGAGGCTCTGCATTAATGCCCTGCCTGATTTTGATTTTGCTCCTATGTAGAAGTGGTACAGAATGCTATTGGTCATTTAATAAGCAGTGCTTCTGTTAAATTGCTTCATGTCTAGGTGCTTTAGCTGTCTTGGAGGCCATCACAATCATTTAATTTCCACTCATTTAGTTATCTATGGACTTAGGATGACTTATAGCTAACAGAATTGTGATTATCTATGCTTATAAAACATCCATGGCCTTTCTTACTTATTTATATGCTGCTTGGACAGCAGCCTTCTTTATTCTGCTCTCCTGTTCTATCAAATGTTGCTCCCTGTTCAATCAAATAGCATCTGTGAGGCACTGGAGAGCAGGCACCTTTTTTACTCTATGAGAATTTCAGCAGAGGGAAGGGAAACAACTCTGACATATTGGAAGACACATTGGAGTCATAGCTGAAAGAGCTGCTTTAGCAATGCTACTGATTTGTTCCCTGACCAAAGGCAACCACTTCCAATTCTAGCACAAGTTGAGCATCCCTAGTCAGAAAATCTAAAATGACTCTGAAAATGAAAGTCAGAAATGCTTCAAACTCCAAAACTTTTTGAGTACCAATATGACGGTAGAAGTGAAATATTCCGCACTTGACCTCGTTGTGATGAATTGAGGTTAAAACACAAGCACAATAAAAATATATAAAATTACCAAGAGCTTACATGCGAACAACATAGATGAAATACAAATTTCATATTAACCTTGAGTTGCTTCCTTACGATATCTCATTATGCATATATAAATATTCCAAAATCTAAAAATAAAATCAAACTCTGAATCATTTCTAGTTCCAAGCATTTTGGATAAAGGATATGTAGCCTCCATTTGGTTTTCTTGTTGGCAATGTTACAGGCTCAGAGGTATGGGGAAAGAAGGTGATTCTCTTTTATTGAGTTTCCTATGTACTAGACATTATGCAAATATCTTAATATATTGTCTCATTTTGTCTTTAAAAGTACTTTAACAGGTAGATACTAGAAGTCTTTCCATTTTACAGAAGAAGAAACTGAGGTTTAGTAAAATGATAAGTTTCAAATAGTGTTCAGAAGAAACCTAGGAATGCAAAGGCACCTCTGGAACCCACAAGCTAATAAAAGGGCAAATACCTTCACCATCAATTCCAATCATATGTACTATGCTTTCATATTTTGTGTATATTGGGCTTCCATGTAAATTTTTCTGTGAATGCTATGGCATGCCATTAGAAAGACATTTGGAAAATTTTAATAATCTCAATGATTCTGTCTTTCACAAATATACCATATAATATACTACGTGTATATTAGTATACTATATACTCCGTGTATACTATTCTACAATACTAGAAAAATACCAAAAAGTGGTTATCTACTGAGCCCTCTCATAAGAGATCATCAATTTCTCATATGAATTTAAAATACTCCAGGTTTTTCTTGCTTTTACTATAGAAATAGACCTTCTTAGCTTCCCATACCTCATGGTATTTTGACTTCTAGGTCAAGAACCAAATTTATCTAGAGGAGGCATGGGTGACATGTACATGTGGCATGGCTGGGCGAGTCTTGGCCTTAGATTTCACTATTCTGCACAAAGCAGAACGAAAGCTCAGGGTGAAATGAGGACTGTCCCAATTCTCTAAGTCACTTGAGGCAGAGGTGAGCTGTTAGGGTTGGCCCACTTAGATGAGGCCTGGACAATCTCCAATTCCCCAGCTAATTAGGTAACCCCTACTGCCCTGTGGATGTTTCCAATACTGCATGCTGTCATAAATATGAGTAAAGCACCCTATCTTGGCTGTGAAATCTCTCAAAATTGCACTTCAGTTCCATTTTAGCATTCTTTGCCATCCATCTCTGTCCAAGTTTATTCCTGAAGATAATGTAATAAGAAAATCCCATAAATGAATGAGATTTAAAGGCACTCAATATGCACTAAAAGGCTTTCTTGTTCAATAAGGCTTTTTTGAAAAGAATTATGCAAACAAAACTATACCTTACAAGTCAGAAGTGGTACCGAAGCAAAGTGACCTGAACCAACATTTATACATCATTTCCTTCATCTGGCAGTGTATTCACTGTCATGGGCACCATTGTCTTTGTGCTCTCAAAACTCGTCATGGCTTAGACTGCCTCTGCCTTCTTCCCTTCCTAAGTCTCTGAAGCCTGGGTAAAGGTGTAAGGAATAAGAGCTCCCTAGTTGGTGGCCCTGTGGCATCCGATCCCGTCAGATCTCAGAAGCTAAGCAGGGTCGGGCCTGGTTAGTACCTGGATGGGAGACCGCATGGGAACACCAGGTGCTGTAGGCTGGGAGAAGGACCTGGCAACCCACTACCAAAAATCAATCTGCCATTGAAAATCCTATGAACTGCAGAGAAGCACTGACAGTAGTGTTTCCCCTGTTGTACAGAGGGTCGCTATGAGTCAGATACCTACTCAACGGCACCTAACAACAACAACAACAATAACAACAACAACAACAACAAGTTGGGCTTAAGCAATACTCCCTTGTTCTTGGTGCTTTGTCGTCTGTAGAACAATATGAAGAATGACCTGCAGCTTTACCACTGTTGCATCCAATCCCGTCAGATCTTGGAAGCTAAGCAAGTTCGGACGTGGTTAGTACTTGGATAGGAGACCACCTGGGAATACCAGGTGCCATAGCCTTGGGAGAAGGACCCTTCAACCCACTCCCAAAAAACAATTAGGTATTAAAAACTTTATGAATAGCAGAGAAGCACTGACAATAGTGTTTCGCTTGTTGTATGCAGGGTCACTATGAGTCAGACACCAACTAAATCACACTAACAACCTAACAGGAGCAATATGAACTGGGCTAGAGTATAGCTCAGTTGGCACCGTGCTGCTCTAAACTCTCTGAGGACCTCAGTTCCATCCCTAGCACTGCAAAAATGGGAGAAGGATGTGGCAATCCACTCCCAAAGCAATCTCAAGAAAATAATCACCCACTGAAAACCTTATGAAGGTCACTATGAGTCGGATGTGACTCAATGGCACCTCACAACAACAGAGCAATATGACAGTCATGTGTTTCCCTCTTACTTCTCCAACAAATACTTACTGATGAAGAAAATTGGGGACTGATGAATACATTGTCCATAGCCATACCACCTTGGTATTCAATCCCAATTAATCTTGAAAGTTAAGCAGGGTCGGCCTGGTGAGTCCTTGGATGGGAAACCACCTGGGAAAACTGGGAGCTACAGGCTTGGGAGAATGACCTGGAAGCCCACTCCCAAAACAATCAGCCATTGAAAACCCTATAAATAGCAGAGAAGCTCCTGACATAGTGCCAGGCATGGCACATTGTTAGGTAGTGTTTCATTCTGTTGTACATAGGGTCACTATGAGTCAGACTCAACTTAAGGGCACCTAATAACAACAATGGATGCATTCAAAATCTTGATTTTGATGATGGTTTTATAGGTGTATATAATGTTAAAACCCATCAGATTGTATGTCACTTTTACCTCAAAAAAACTATTAAATTTTTTATTGGATATTTGTCCTGTGTTAGGCTCTATGCTTGATGCTAGGAGCACAGAGATAAGTAAGTTCTCTCAGTCTGCACCATGTTTGGTGAACCATATGAAACTGCTGTTTGTGTATATGAAAAGTGAACAAATATTGGTGGTTGTTCACCAAAACATAAGTTAACAATTATATATGCCTGTACTGCCACTCGAAGATAGGCAGTGTGGGTATTAATACCAATTTATGGATGAGAAAATTGGGGCTCACACAGATAGGGTGACTTGCCAGAGGATACTTCCACTGGCATTCACAGCCCTTAAACACCTCTTGTCTAGGTAGCTTGGACTGAGTATACTGAGAAGGCCAACTCTTCTAAAGCTGGACATATGGACCATTGGTCATAATGGTTTCTATGTTCTCCTAGCCCTTGAAGGTGCTGCTGCTGAGGCAATCCTAATAAGTCAGTGGGCCCCAAGGTCTTGTGTTTCCGCACTGATGTAGGGCTTTTTACAGAAGTAGTCTTGTGTGGTCTGGATTTGTCTGGGAGTTTCAGGTGCTTGCCTCCATATACTTCGACTTTGCCTATCTCTTTGTGATTTGATTTCTCTTCCCCACTTGATTTTTTTCTATTTCCAACCAAACTTCATTGGCCTCTGGCTTTCATCTTCCAACAATTTGGCTATAGTTCTGCCCAATACCGAATCTTACCCTCAAAATGAAAACAATGCCTTCAAAATCGATGGCTGGAGGGCCCTCAGGATATCACAGTATAATACTTTTTGTTAAATATTTTTTGAGGTGACACGATGATTTTTTCCATCAGTGTAGTTTATTTACCACTTATTTTTGTTGAGTTACTATCAATAAAATAGGTATAATGAGAGCAATTAATCCATGAGCCTGCAACCATACCACTGTGATATTCAATCTCATCAGATCTCAGAAGCTAAGCAGGGTTGGGCCTGGTTAATATTCGAATGGGAGACCAACTGGGAGCACCAGGTGCTGTAGGCTTGGGAGAAGGACCCTTTAACCCACTCCCCCCAAAAAAAGCCATTGAAAACCCTATGAATACCGCAGACACATTGACAATAGGGTTTCATCTGTTGTGCATAGGGTTGCTATGAGTTGGACCCCAACTTGACGGCACCTAATAACAACAATCCATGAAGCTGTTATAAATATTAAATGAGGAAAGACACAGACAACTAAGAACAGTCCCTGGTCCATATGTAGGAGACAAAAATGTTAACTCTAGGGCAGTGCTGCTCTACAGTCTCTGAGGTCCCGAGTTCGATTCCCAGCACCACAAAAATGAGAGAAGGATGTGGCAATCCACTCCCAAGGGAACCCCGAAACAATTAGTCATTGAAAACACTATGAGGGTCGTTATGAGTCGAACATGACTCCATGGCACATAGCAATAACAACAACAATGTTAACCATAATTATTATGCATGTGGTGTTGTATTAAATGTTCAGTTTATAGATTAGCAGTTTGACTAGTATAAGATTAGGGACAAAACAGATATGGGTAATGTAAAGTGGCTACCTGCAAGGTGATTGCAATCTATCATTTAATTTTATATAAGGGACAATATGATTTCTAAAACAATAAAGAAAAATATGTTAGAAGAAAGGTGCAATCAAAAATTAGGAATGGAGCAATGGGGAAAAACTTCATGGAGAAGGTGGCATTTGAACGCCCCTTAAGGACAAGTCAGGTTTTAACATGGGAGATGGGCAGGAATGGAATGTATCAAGGGTCAAGGGAACCAGATGAGCAAAGGCAGAGGTGAGAGAGTGATCTTGGACATTTGGAGAAATGCCATGATAGTATGGTTTACCTATACGTATCATAATAGGGGAAGCTACAAAGATAGGTTTAAGACTAGACTTCCAGTAGATTTTAATGTGGTGGTACAGTAAGTATCTCCCAATAGCACTTTGTACATACCGATACCAGCATTTGATGCAACTGTATGTGGCATTTTTCACAACTGATGATGAAAGGGATTCAGAAACCATGATAGGTGGCACTAAAATTTTCTTGTTTATGAACCAACTAATAGGATGCAATAAGATCATAGTATCACTTCTGTGTGTTATTTCTGCCAGAGTCCCAACCTGAATCTAATAATGAGGAAACATCAAGTTGAAATAGAAAGGTGTTCTATTAAGTAACTAACATAGACTAAACTATTCAAAAGTGTCAAAATCTTGAAAGAAGTTGAAGAACTCTACAGAAGAAGCCTGGATAGAACCTAAATAGAACACGTGGTTCTGAACTGGATCTTTTTGCTATGATGGACATCATTGGGACAATTAACAAAGCTTGGGCAGGAACTAAGAATTACAGCTATTTACAAATATTAATATCCTGATTTGGGTGGTTACATTGTAATCATATATGCAGCTGTTTTTTGTAGGAAAAATTTACTAAAGAACTTAAAGTCACTGAGGAATCAAACTGGTAGCTTACGCTCAATGATTTAGGAGAAAAGGAAAAGCTCTTTGTACTATATTTAAAATCTTTCTGTACCTTTGAGATTGTTTCAAGTTATATATATATATATATATATATATATATATATATATATATATATATATATAAATGGGCTGGGATTTGGCTCAGTTGGTAGAGCACTGCGCTGCAGTCTCTGAGGTCCCGAGTTCAATTCCCAGCACCACAAAAATGGGAGAAGGACCTGGCAATCCACTCCCAAGGCAATCCCGAAACAGTCAGCCATTGAAAACCCTGTGAGGGTCGCTATGAGTCGGATACCGACTCGACGGCACCTAACAACAACAACAACATATATATACATATATATATATATATATATATATAAATATATATATATATATATATATATTTGTTGAGATGGCTTGCCCAAAGGAAATATGATTAAAATAAAGGTGACTAGCTACTTTTTGCCTGCAGCCATAGCCCTGTGGCATCTGATGCTATCAGATCTTGGAAGCTAAGCAGGGTCGGGCCTGGTTAGTACTTGGGTGGGAGACCATCTGGGAGCACCAGGTGCTGTAGACTTGGGAGAAGGACCTGGCAACCCACTCCCAAAAAACAATCTGCCACTGAAAACCCTATGAATGGCAGAGAAGCACTGACAATAGTGTTTCGCTTGTATGTAGGGTCGCTGTGAGGTGGATACAGACTCGATGGCACCTAACAGCAACAACAACAGGTTACTTTTTTAAAAATGCTGGTGCCTGGCTGCCATGGTTTCTTGAGGAGGTCCCTTAGATTGCCGGTCATATATGTGTAGGATGTGGCTCCACATGTGTAGTCCAGAGAGGTTAGCATGGCAGAGGCTATGGTGCTTTTCAAGGGACTACATAGAAAGAAAGAAACAGCATCAGGAACCATCTTGTGGTTTATATTGTGATCTTTGGTCCTCTCCCGTCCCTTTGTTTTAGGAAGTAGAGAGCAGAGAGAAATAAAAATATGGCTCAATAACAATGAGCTAATTAACACATAGGCTGCTCTTTCTCTGCTTGAAAGGAACATTTGCAAGTTTGTTTATATTCTACCTTCACCTAACAACAACACGTTTTGATAATCTATATGGGAATGTGGAAAATAATTGATCCTGCTTTTCTTTACTCCAACATAATCAGAAACAAGCTCTAGATCAATAGTTGAAATATGCAAGGAACACCTACTTTAAGTGAGGTTTCAGTAAGCTAATTACTCCTTCAGCATTGTTAGGAATGACTCATGTTTTCAAAACCTGTCACAATGGAAATAAAGTTTAGAATGTGGTCAAACCCTATCCCACATCTCAATAGTGCAAGGCCATTGCTGCCACCACCACTACCATAATGACAACACTCTGCTACTCAATCTGTGCCAACATCTTTTTAAAAAACCCAACAGAAATGTGCTACCTTGCCCAATTGGCTGAACAACCTCCTGATATCCAGCCTGTGTTGTTTCTAGGATGAATGCAGGCAGTTTTCTGTTAAACACATTTTGTTAGCACAAAAATGCTAACATTTATGTGTGTGTGTGTGTGTGTGTGTGTGTGTATTTGTTATACATCAGACACTGTGCTGTGTGTTTTACATGTATCAATCAGTTCATTTGATTGTCACAAAATTGTATTGTGTAGGTGGTACTTTTTTTCTTAATTTTATAGGTGAGGATACTGAGATTTGGACAAGAAAAATTATTTGCTCAACCCCATGCATCTCTTAAGTTGTAGGGCTGGGATATGAACTTATATCAACTTGACGTTTATATCAAGTTCTCCGCTACTTTACTATACTGTCTCCCAGACCATTTGGTCTTACCAACTGAATTATATACAGATCCCAATACTCAGTCTAGTTCAGACTACAGAGTCAAACTGTCACCTACCACTAAGATTTGGGGCGAGTTCTTTCAATTCTCTGGGCCTCATTGTCCTTACCTTTAAAATGGGGATGATAACATTGCCTACATCATAGGTAATGGTGGAGATTAAGTGAATTTATGTATGTAAAGCATTTAGTACCAAGCATTTGCTAAGTACTGAGAACATAATGGCTACTACTATCACATAAATTTGAGTGTGCTGTAGTTAATACTGCATCCTCTGAAACAGTACCCAGAGAGTAAGAGCTTATTAGAGTACAGTTATCCCATTAACAGAGATTGTTTTTCACTTTTAGCATCAGCATAATAAATTTATTATTTCTGCTCTAGTCATTGATGGTTTCCTGTAAAACTAGAGAAACTTTTTCTTTGTAAGTCAATCTACAAGCATTATGGAGAATCCACTACCAGTTTCAGCACTGTACTAAGAGTGAGAGCATTGCTGGGAGTATTGGCTTAAGCCTATAATCCCAGTGACTTGGGAGGCAGAGGCAGGAGGATCACAGGTTTGAGGCCAAAGGCAGCCTGTATAACTTAGACTCTGTCTCAAGATAAAAAGTAAAAAATTGGCTGGGAGTACAGCCCAGTGGTGAGAGACCCTGTGTTCAACCCCTTAGCACCACAAAAAAGGTGGGGGGAGAATGACAGCATTACAAAAGAACTATAAGATAGTTATCTTGCCTTCAAGGAGCCAATAGTCCAATCAAAGAGACTAGCACAGAAGAAATAACAATAAAGATAACTGCGGAGCACATGATCAGGTACTCTGTGGTATAGTACTTATTTGAAGAGACATAAGAGTAAGCAGACCAGAGGTGAATTAGAATCAATATTCACATCTGAGCCAATCAATGAGAATAATCACTCCAAAGGCATGAAGTAGAGTTAACTACTTAAATGTTAGCCAAAGATAGAGTCAACCTATCCTGTTGGGCCCTGGGACAAATGTCACTGAACTAGTACTTCATGCTTCTCAACAACTGCCCACTTCCTCTCAGGATTACCCCCTAGCCAACCACTCTCCCTATTTTATTCCCTTGGCCTCCATTTTTTTGTTCATAGTACTGAGTACTTGACTTGATCATACATTTCCTAATTTTGTATCTTGTCTGTCTCTATCACCAGATTATCAGATCCTTGGTAATGACAACTTGCTAGTCTTCATTGATGAATCTGCATCCCATACAAAAGTGTCTGCAACCTACAGATGCTCAAGAAATATTCTTTTGGGGCAAAGAAATAAACTCTTGCCACACCTGCTCTTTTCACCTTTCTCCTTTATTCTAAGGTCAAGGTTACCCCAATGCTGAAGCTATTGTTAGTTGCCATAGAAAATGATAATAATAGTTACTATTTACTGAGCCTTGTGATGGGCCACCCTGTGTACTGTGGTCCACCCAACTATCTCAGGAAGTAGAGAATCTTATTCTCCCCATTTTACCAATGCGACAATCAAGGCCCAAGTATATTTTGTAACTTTTTAAAATTGACATACCTAAGAACTGATGGACTTTTAATAATGGTTGTCTACCTGGTTTTATGCTATCTGGTTTTATGTCTTATGCCAAGTTCTAGTGGTGTTGGGATATTCCTAGAATTTGAAGCACAGAGTAGACCCTTAAAGAGGTAGGGGTAGAGGAAGGTTGGGTGAGAGAATTGGTGAGTAGGTATTATAAGTTGAATTATGCAACCCCCTCCAAATTTATATGTTGAATTCTTACCTTCCAATAGCTCAGACTGTGACCTTATAGATAAATAGGGTTTGTTGCAGATATAATTAATTAGCTAAGGCAAGGTCATATAGGAGTAAGGTAGGACTGACATTTATTATGGTTTTCTTATAACCAGGAGAAATGTAGACATAGACACACACAGAGAGAATACCTTGTGTAAATGAAGGTAGAGATTAGAGCAATTGCCAGCAAACCTCCAGATGGTAGAGAAGCATGGAATAGATTTCTCCGTCTCAGCCCTCACAAGCCACCAACCCTGCTGATACTTTGATCTCTGACATCCAGTCTCTTGAACAGTGAGATAATATATTCCTGCTGTTTAAGTCACCCAGTTGCTGGTATTGTGTCACTGAAACCCTTGGAAATGAGTAATATAGTAGGAATAAGCAAATCCTTATGGCTCCTGAGAGGTATTCTTGCTGGTTTGCCATCCTAGCCCCCTCTATCTGTACCCCCAGCCTAATCTGAAGACACTACTGCCTTCTGGCAAGATTCAGTTGTGATGGTTAATGTTATGTGTCAACTTGACTGGGCTAAGAGATGCCCAGATAATTGTTAAAACATTCTTTCTGGGTGTGTCTGTTGAGAGTGTTTCTAGAAAAAAATTGGCATTTCAACTGGTGAACAGAATAAAGTAGATAACTCTCACCAATGCAAATAGACTTCACATAATCCATCAGGGGGCCTGAATAAAACAAAAAGGTGAAAGAAGGGAGAAATCACTCGACTTGTGCAGGGACATTCCTCTTCTTTGCCACCAGTCACCAGAGCTCCTTGTTCTCGGGTTTTCACACTTAGACCAGGACTTACACCATCATGTCCCTGAGCCCTCCCCCTAAATTCTCAGACCTTTGGAGTCAGACTGAAATTATACCACTGCTTTCCTGGTTGTCCAGGTTGCAGATGGCAGATTGTGGGACTTTTCAGCAACCATGACCACATTAATCAACTCCTATAATAAATCAATCTCTCTCTATAGATATCTGTATAAATCACTCCACTATTGGTTCTAGTTCTCTGGACAACCCTGACTAATAAGCAGTTGGGCATTTCTGAAAGCAGCAGTGATTTCTCAGAAGAAGACAGTGTGCTTCTTAATTGCCCTTGTTCTCCTTAATTCTCCAGGCCCACACAATGGATCACAGTGCAGGGAAAGCCACTTCGAGACCCTTGCTCCTTACAAAGAAGCAGGCTCTGTAGCCTTGCCAAGGTCAATATCTTTGTATGTGGATAAATTTCAGAAAATTCCACAAAGATAAACCCCTTACACGTCATCTGTTGCTGTCCCTGCTTGACAGAACAAGTTAGAAATAAGACACTGAAAGAGAATGTCACCAGCGGCACAGCAGAGACTTACAGTTCAGTGTGCCCATGTGGGCTGAGGTGTTCTCCTAGTTGGGACCTTCACTCAGTTTAAGCCAGATCCTTGACTTTATTGAAGAAAAGAATTTCAGGATAAGTCAGAGAGAGTGAAACAAAGTTATAGAGTTTATTATGTACACAGTTTAGAATGCATGAGGGTACTCAGAAAAAGAGGCATCCAAGATACAGACAAGGACTTACCAAGAGAGCAAAGAGGAGGAAACCAAAAAGAGAGCTGGCACATGTGTTCTCTCCAGTTTCAGTTCACATAGGGCATGCCCTGTGTGATGTCAGTCCAGTGCCTAGTGTGGCTAGAAAGGCCCCTATCATAGGCTGGAGAGATGCCAGTAAAATCAAAAGAAGTTCCATTCTTTAGGTTTTTCTATTGGAGACACTTCCATTTAGTAAAATAAAGTTACACCTTGTATAGGTCTAAGGAAAACATCATGAGAGAATTCCCTGGACATGTCTCAAAGAAGCACAGAGTTATAGAAGGGAAAGTAAAACTTAAGGGTGACATACATTCTGACCCCAAGCATGGCTTATTGTTATTTTAACATTTTCATTATTTAAAATGTCTCTCAAAAATAACATCTCTATGCAATCAGTCCTCACAGCTATCTTCTTGGTAGTTGTATCAAAGTTCTTGGTTCTCAGCTGATGAGATTGAATCCAGATCCTGGGGTGAAAGCTCTTTTCCTTTCCATATCCCCCAAATTTCCCTGTCTTTCTATCCTGCCTCAGGAAGACACATCCCCGATTTCTGCAATGTCTGCTATGGGGTATCAATTCCATTGTCCTTTAACCTTCTGGCACTGGGGCTGATATTCTACTACTGATAATGAAGAGAGAAGCCCACCAGGAATTTTAAATATCTGGAAGTCACCATAGTAAGTCTTTTCACAGTAAAAATAATGAGAACTCAAGAAGAATTTCATAAAGAATGTGGCAAGAAAAATACTTAGGCCAACTCCAGGTACTATCCTCATCCCCATAGACCTACGTAGTGTCTTTCAGGAACATGGACTCTCCTTCCCAGGCCCAGCAATTTCCTTTCTGGACATTATTCCTGTCATGACAAAAGGAACCTTTCCTCCTGAGTGTGGTTAGTGTTTGATTTCTCTAACACAGGCCAGCAAACTCTTCTGTTCCAAGCCAGGCAGTAAATAGTTTAGGTTTTGAGGCCATAAAATCTCTGTTTTCGAGTCAAGATGTGAACTAAGAGGCCAGTGGTGCATGCAACTCCTCATTTGTGCCAGTGCTAGGAGAAAGTGGCCATAGACCATACACAAATAGACAGGTCTGGCTATGTGTCGATGAAACTTTATTTACACAAATAGGCAGTGTCCATTATTTGGCAAATAGATGGTAGTTTGTGGAATTGTGGTGTGTAACATAAAAAGACTGGAATTTGGATGCCTATGGAAACAGTGCTCCTGTTCCCAAAGCATTGGTATCCAGATCTTTCCTGGAGAAATGTCATCTAGGGACCTACATTCTTTTGCACTGCACTATTGAACACAAGACAGAAATGAATAAATCTGTCTCATGATTCCTTTTTAGGAATCCATATTGGCAGCACTTGGCTAAAGTAATGCCAACCCATGACCCTTTAATTACTTCATCTAGATTATATTGGCTCATAAATTTTGGGATAAAGAACAAAAAGGAAATTGCCTTACAGAGAGTCTCCCTCAGTGGTAAAATGGCACTGAAAGAAGAGGACTAGACTCTGTGTCTGGAGTCCCAGCTTCTTGTCCCTCTCTCTGTGCCTGACAGGCCCAGTGACCCCTCACGATCGTTTCATCTCTCTGTTGTGACAACTCCTTCCTTGCCCCTTTATGTGACTGTCATGAGAATGAACTGAAAAGATCAAGCTAAGAAACATGAAAGCATTTTGGAAAACGTTAAATTGAAATTAAATTCAGCTTTATTGGAGAAGGATTATTGTTGTTACAGATCTGTTTCTCCAAAGTACGCAGGAAGAAAAGAAGGATACTTTTCTGCATAGATGGAAATGTCACAACTGAAATCGACCACTGAATCTTCATGGTAAAAAGGGTCCAGGTCAAGAAAGGATGAAGAGCTTCAGATGAAGCTCGCTCAGGCAGTTCCTAGCATTCCCATTAGACTGGCTGGTTGTTGTGTCATTTATATCTAAATTGATTCCTTTCACTCTTACTTGTTTCCTGGCAAGTTTATTGGAATGAGAAGGTGCTCATTATTGAATTCCCTTGTTTATTTTCTCTCAGACCTATTAAACCAGTCCTAAGCAGTCAGAATTCTCTGACACTACAGAGAGTAATTTATTTATTGATAGCAATCTAGTGCATCTGGCTTGATAGGCTTCATATCTGTATTTAAAATTCAGAGCTCTTTAAAAGTTTCATTATGCCACAAAAATTTTATATATATATATATGAAGATGCAGATGAGAGTAAAGGGGGCAATTTACTGACTGATAAGCCTAAATATCAGTGTTTTTTTTAAATGCATATGAAAACATAAAGAGTCAAGATGTGGACTAAGAGGCCAGAATTCATAAAGCTGAATAGGGACCATTATTGTATGTGTGTGTTTGAGCCTGAGGCTGCAGATCAATTTGGTGCAAGGAAAAGAGCAAGGGAAGGAGAAGAGCCTGATTTGAATCCAGCCTTTGTCACTAACTTGCTGTGCAATGTTAGTTGTGTTTGTCATTCACTCTTGGCCTGTGTCTTCTCATTTGGAAAATGAAGGGATTTTATTTGATGTGCTCTAAGGCTTCTTCTTCCACTCACTTTCTATAGACAAAGAAAACAGTCACACAATACATAAGCCAGTAATGCCTACTGTGGGTCTCAGCATTCATTTGTTCAGGAAACATTTACCAAGATATTGCTATGAACTAGATATTGGGAGTACAATGTTAGACAAAACCAGACTGAGTCCTTGTCATCTTGTATTCCACAAAGCAAAGAAAATCTCTCTCCTCCTTCCCTTGAATCAGAGAAGCAGAAGGGCTTTGATACTGTTGTTATCTGATTGATATTTTAGCCCATTCTTTTGAATAGTCCAAATTTCAGTTGAGACTTAATACTGATTTGACCTAGAAACAAATTTTGTGATAGTGAGCATAAAGTTTGAGTGGGCAGTGTGTGAAGGGTTTTGACTGAATGATTACTGGAGGTTGGACTTTCCAATTTTGGAGAAAGAGTTGTCAAGCTTTTAGACCTTGATCACTAAGGGACTCTAGGTAATCTTGTAACCTCACCATAGGCCTTGAGTCCCATTGGCTCTACATATATGCTGGGTCAAGAGGAGCAGAATTGTAGCTAGTGTGCCTGAAGAGAGGAGGGAGTCACTTGAACAGGGTCTCCAGAGAAAAGGACAGAGCCCAGTGCTTCAAAAAGCATAGGATATGAAAGAAATGTGTACAATAGCACAGCAGTGTCCAAAAGGGCTAGAATGTCTAGAAGAAATTGGTAGGGGGTGGGAAGAAATAAAGTCAAGGACAGTTTTCTGGTTCATAATAGATAAGTGGAACCATGTTGTGAAACTTGAACATTCATTCATTGGTATTTACTTGTGAAGTGCCTAATTTGCAACAGGTACTTTGTTAGATTCTGCAGGTATGGAGATGAATTAGACTTGGCCTATTCTCTTCAAAAGCTCATGGCCTGGTGAAAAGGGTAGGTATATAAATGGCTAATTAGGGGGCCAGGCATGGTGGCACATGCCTGTAATCCCAGTGGCTTGGGAGGCAGAGACAGGAGGATCACAAGTTTGAGACCAGAGGCAGTCTGCATAACTTAGCGAGACCCTGTCTCAAAACAAGTAAAAAAAAAATGGGCTGAGGGCTCAGTGGTCCAGCACTTGCATAGCATGCAAGCACGAGGCCCTGGGTTCAACCCCCAGTACCAAAATAAATAAATAAATAAATAAATAAATAAATAAATAAATAAATAGCTAAATTAGAATACATGCCTGAACTCCATGAAGACAGTGTTTTAATCTGCCATTGGATATGACCGGCACAAAATGTTGTTGCAGACCAGACAAAGGCTGGTGGTAGGGGGGTGAGAGATAAAGAGAGAGAGAGAGAGAAAGAGAGAGAGAGAGATAGAGAGAGAGAAAAAAGGAGGGGAGGGGAGGGGAGGAGAGGAGAGGAGAGGGGAGGAAATTGGCGGAATCAAAGAGATATTAAAGAGGGAGACTAGATCACAAGTGGTAAAGGATTGAACAAGGCAGAAGGGAAAGTAAGAGATGATCTTTAGTGTTCTTACTTGGACAACTAAGTGAATGGTGATGCCATTCATCGAGCAGTGGAACCCAGGAGTGTGAACCAAGTAGAGAAAAGGATGGGAGCCTCATAAGGGTATAAATGAGCATAGAACTCTAGAGGTAGTCAATGGAGCTGCATGTGGTATTGATCTTTCTATTTGCAGCTTAATTTATGCCCCTAGAATATTTGTTTGCATGTAATATGCTGAGGGAAAGAGAATTTGAATCTTTCTGAGAAAAGAATAGAAATTGAGGATGGATGGCAGTCAGATACAGTGAGAGTTAAATCAGAATTGTGTGCAGTAAGTAGAGTCTAGTCCCTTCAACTTTAGGAATTCCAATGCTTGAGTAATGCCCTCAGGTTTCTAAAAGGATAAAAGAGAAAATCTATGTGGGACTATTTCACCTAATGTCAGTTCCATAACTCAGTCCACAGATATGGGCATAGAGTTTACCTTTCATCTATCTACAAAGCCCTACTTCATCTACGACTTCTTGAAATTTTAAGATTGTCACTCACTTAAAGAATCCTTTTTAGCACCATAATGGCAGTAAAGTTCAGGCAGAATGAGGCCACATCCCCATCAGGCATCCCAATGAAGAAATAAGTGCATTACCAGTGAAAATTGCTTCTGTCTGAATTTCTTTTTGGTGGTTTACTTAGGGTCATATGTTTGTGATTCCATCCACTGAAACTTCGGCTAAACCTGTGCATTGGTGCATGCCTGTAATCCTGGCTACTCAAGAGGTCTAGGCAGGAGGATTGCAAGGTCAGCCTGGGCAACATAATGAGATCCTGCCTCAAAATAAAAATTAAAAAAAAAGAAAAATGGTTGGAGATGTAGCTCAGTAATAGAGTGCTTGCCTAGCCGAACCGCTGGGTTCAACACTCAGTGCTGCAAAATAAACAAATGAATAAATAGGTTGGCTATTATACAGTACTTGGTACATATATATGGGGTGTGGGAGCTTTGTTGACATACTTTGGCCTAAAAGTTTAAGTAATAGGATTTAAATTTTAAATTGAGAATTTTGTGCAAAGGCAGTCTTTATGAGGGAGTCAGTATGTCTGGAGAGGGATTCAGGAGACCTCCATCTTGGCTCTATCTCTGTTGTTGACTAGCTAGGTGATCCCAAGCCAGACTCTTCCCCTTTATAGATCTGTTTTCTTAGCTGTGAAATAAGGCAGTTGGACTAAATGGATTCTTTCTCTGTCAGCCCTCAGGAGCTAGAAAAATAAACCAAGAAGAAAACTACTCTAACATAACTACTATGAACTATTAGGAAATGAACTGAGAGTAAATAGCTCCTCTGGTAAACAGATTTGGCTCATAGCTCTTTGAAGGGCAGTAACTGGCAGGTGAAAGGATAATTAAAGCAGCTTATTATTTACATTAATCACATTCCTATCCTAGAAAATAGTCCAATGCCTTTCCCCCCTAAGGAGCTGGCCTAAGGAACCAAGTTGCAGTTCTGAGAAGTAAATAGCTCTATTTTCTTTTAAGAGAACGCCAATTGGCCTTAGCTAGCCCAAGAGTGGTGGCTTCGGGATCTCTGCTAAAGGAGGAGGGTGGTTGTGACCTGGGATAAAGATAATCAAAGGTTACCAAACAAAGAGTCAGGTGAGAGCTATCAAAGTCCCCACTATGATCTTCAAATCATCTTTCTACCCCCACAAAGTAAAAAAGAAATGCCTCCACAATGCACTGGAGAACTGAGGCTGCTTCTCAAACAACCAACACAGCCTTTCCAATTTCATAAAGCAAGAATCTGACCTAGCTAACAACTCTGCAGTTTGGCTAGAGAGCATAGGAGCTAATCACCTCCAGTAGAATTGGGATGGGAGTCCGCATCATCTCTGCACACTGCAGAACTCTGTCACTGTCAACCCAGAGCTGATAGAATGGACACAGCCAAGTTATACTCTCTTAAAAGCAAACAGTGGAAGGCATGAAGCACCTAAGTGGGATGGAAGAATCTAGTGTTTGATGAGTGATTCTACATGTTGGGTTCAAGATGCTGAAAGACGCCTTTGTTGGTCTGCATTTCAAAATGGGCTTATTTCTTGACACTATTATTCATGGCCTGTGCTGACTGTGGCAATACACGTGGAAGCACACGAATGGTCACATCATGTCTATGTGCTCCACCAGAGTCCCAGAAACCACAGACAATTCCTTTTCTCAGACTTAGCAAATCTATTGGAAAGATTTCAAATCATCTGTCTGAGACCTCCCCTTACATGGAGGAGTGCAGAGGCTCAGGGATTGGGTCTGGAGAAACCTTCAAATCACAGTATATTACTGGAAAAATTAAATGCCAGAATCCACCTTCCTTTGCCAAACAGAATAATTGACCATAGCTAGGGCTCAGGCTACAGCTCAGTGGCAGCATGCTTGTCTAGCATGAGAGGCCCTGGGTTCAACTCTCAGCACCAAAAAAACAAGAAATTAGCTGTAACTATTTTCCCTACTGGGCTGGGATTTAGCTCAGTGGGTAGAGCGCTGCGCTGCAGTCTCTGAGGCCCGGAGTTCAATTCCCAGCACCGCAAAAATGGGAGAAGGGCCTGGCAATCCACTCCCAAGGCAATCCCGAAGCACTCAGCCATTGAAAACCCTATGAGGGTCGCTATGAGTCGGATACTGACTCAATGGCACCTAACAACAACAACAATTTTCCCTACTAGTGATTGTCAACTGGAGACAGCACTATTCCCCGTCCCTTGCCTCTTCACCTCCCTTCCATACAAAAGACATTTGCAAATGTATGCACACATTTGAAGTTTTCATAATGACTCAGGGTGCTACTGGCATTAACACCTGGGGAGATTTGAATGCATTACACAGTCCCATATTACAAAATGCCAGTGGTGTCCCAGGAAGGGCCACTGCAGGTTTATACCAGGCTATGTCCAGTTAAAAATATATAGGATTATGGCTTTAAATTATCTCTTTCCTCTTCTCAGAGGAAAACAGGAGAGGAGGAGTGATCAGAGACCTCTGTTTCAGTCCCAGCTCTGCCATTACATCATTGTGTGACTTTAGACAAGCCTGTCTCTGGACCCCATCAGTAAAATAGTAGTTTGGCTGAGATGATTGTTAAGAACTCTTCCAATGAAAAATTTGGGAATTGATTATTTCAGAGTATTGGACCATTTGGGCAGCAACTTGTTAAGAACTGAGATATCCCTGAACCCAGACACAAATAGTCCAAGTCAGAGTTGAGGAAGGTGGAATGCTGGGACCTGTGTTCATTACCCACTGCTCCAAATGTTGGAGAACCAGGTTTCTGTACCTAATTCTGGTGGGAACTGTACCCAATCAACTATCACTCGGAGAGCATAAAGAGATGACTCCCACTCCCCGTTCAGAATGGGAGAAGCACTTGTGTGATGGCAGACTTATCCCCAGTGCTGCCTGGCCATTGCCTTTTGTAGGCTCCAGGCCAGATTGCTCAGGCAAATGGACAGGGGGACAAAGTCATCTCAGGGTTTGGCAGTGGTGAAGGCAGAGGGTCTCAGAGGGAGCAGTGTGACTTTATAAGACTGCAAGGTTCACTTCTCCAACAACTCAGAGGAGCCAGCCTGCTCCTATTAGAGCTGCCCACCCAGCGTCTGCCTTCTTAAGCAGGTGCCTGGGTTAGACCTGCAAGCTCAGGCTCCATGGCCCAACTACTGCTAACAAAAGAACTTTACTACAGTGGGCAGAGTTAGCAACAAACATATTGTATGCAAGTCACCTAGGGAGAATTAATAGTTTTTCTCTGTTGGCTCATAGACTGCTCTTCTCTCCCATCCAACAACCCAAAGTTAAATGTGTCTATCAGTACGCAAAGCTAAGAGGCAAAAATAGGGAATTCACCTCTGGCTAGTTTGGTGGAGGGTGCCTCTTTGAACTGGGACATAAATGAATAAGTGTCAAGGGGTTTGCTTGTATTCATTGTGGAAAAGATGCAGGTGTGTGTTCCAGGTAAGCTTTGGAGATTTATTACCTGGCATCTTAGATGATCTTCAGACAGATGGGTCACTGGTAATCGTCCTTTTAAATAATGCAAAACAAAACATGTTGACCCTAGTTTCCTCGGGGAGTTTCAGGGATCGCAAGGTCTCTCAAGAGAATGAAGGAAGGAGAGAAATCAGTTGCCAGACAGAAGCCAGTATCCTGATTTAGATTGTACTCCCTTCCTGAGGGAGGAAATCTCTCTGAGTTTAATTTGCCTAAAGTCATGGAATACAAAGTGAGGGAGGTGCTTATAAATAAAACTCAAAATACTAACATGCCTCTGCTGCAGTATTTCTTAAAAATTAATGGGATGTATCCCCTTCCATTGCCTACCTCTTATAGGAAAAAACAGTGTTAAAGTAATGCTTATAGTTTTTGGCTCCTGTAGGCACACATTTCTGCTCAGAATAAATGTCAAAGAATGCATATCTCCATCATTCAACAGTTCAGTGTAGAGATTTAATTATAAATTTACTGAGGGTAAAAAGTAACTCAAAACAGAGGCCAAAAGACAATGTGTTGTCAGCGAGGTAGGGCCCGTTTTACACCTGCTAGTTATTAATCTGCCCTGACAGAAAGAAAGCCGTTTTGCACCTGACAGAGTTGATAAATGTGGCAAATGCTGGCCCTCCATTTTAAAATCAATATGGAATGTTTTTCAGAGCAAATCCGGATCAAGCTGGCATACCAAACATAAGAGCTAACAATCAGCATAGAGAATAATTGTTTAAATGAGTTCTAAGAGGCAAATAACAATCACGAGAGGGAAGATGGAGGGAGGAGATGCTGATAAAAGGAAAATGGCCTTGGCTTTGTTCAAAAAACTTTTCTGTAATAAAAAGGATCTTTAGAATGTGAAAGGGACTCCTTATGGCAGAGACCAGTAAAATTCAGGCAAGAAGTGAGCAGACATTCAGTGAGAGCTTTTTATGGCTACTATGCAATTCTGAGCTAAAAGCATGAACTATATATCAAAATGGTACATAGCTATAGATGCATAAACAGGAACAAAATGCTGGAATCTTCGAGGTTAGAGACTCCCAGCTCAACCTTCTATTGTGCCCAGATCCATTTGTTTACTTGACAAATATGTATCAAGAATTCTGGAGAGTCATTGGTAAAAAGAACAATATCTCCGCCCTCAAGGGGCTCTTGGTAGAGTAAGTAATAGAGGTATACATGAGAAATTACAGTACTGTGTGACAAGTGCCGTGATTGAAAGAGGTATAGATGCTATTAGAGCAAAGAGCAGCAGCACCGACTCTTACTTTCCCTTTGGAGAATCCAAGGAACTTTCCTATGGGGAGGCTCAATCATGCAATGAATTTAAGCAGGGCTCTGGAGTCAGATAAGCCTGAGTTCACAGCCAGGTTTTGCTACTTACTAGTTCTGTGTGTACTATGAGCAAGGCACTAATTTCTATAAGCCATGATTTCCTTATTTGCAAAATGAGAACAATAATAGCACCTGCCTTCTAAGAGTCTGCAGAGTAAATGAACAATGCATGAAAAGCACTGAGCACAGTTTTTGTCATCCAGGAAGTGTTCAGAAGAGGAAAGAAGATGTATTTATTCACTGCTTCTTTCTGAAAGGAGGATGCTATTATGATAAGGAAGTATTCTAATGTACAAGTTCGAGGGATTTATGCCATTCTATTCCCATAAGGAGATTAAATAGGAATGATTTTTCTGGAAGTCTTACACATTTCTTGCTCAACTAGCTCTGGAAAATCAATTCCACAACTGCTACTGGCATCTGCTGCTCTTTATTTTATGAAAGCTGACTACAACACCTGAGCCTTAGAGGAAGCTAGTGATTAACCACACATGCACGTACACACATACCTCTGCACATATTAGACATATACACAGATGAATATCTACTTTGTCCTAGGCCTTGTGTTAGTTTCTTTCTCATGTTTTCTCTCATTAAATCCTCACACCAAACCTTCCACAAAATTGTTGGAATTATCTATTTACAGATGAAGAATAGCAGAGTATCTTTGCTATGATGGAGAATTTTGTGTGTCAACTTGACTGGGACATGGAATTCCCTAGATATTTTGTCAAACATTGTTCTGGGTATTTTTGTGAGGATGTTTCTGGATGAGATTAACATTTAAGTCAGTAGAGCGAGGCAGATTGCCCTCTATCATATGAGATAGACCCATCCAATCAGTTCAAAGCCTGAATAGAACACATAGATAAATCCTCTTCTCTGTAAGACAGAATTCTCCAGTAGACTGCCTTCAGATTTCATGTATACCATTGGCCAGTCTAGATTTTTAGCCTGTCAAGCCTCACTGTAGTTTTGGACTTTCCAGCCTGCACAATTGCATGAGCCAAATCTTTACATAAATAGATAGATTATATATATATATATATATATATATATATAT
>VMDO01007554.1:0-34348 GCA_007922755.1 Pedetes capensis | reverse complement strand
TGTTGCTATGATGCTAAAAGCTATGCCACCAGTATTTCAGATATCAGTAGGGCCACCCATTTTGGACAGGTTTCAGCTGAGCTTTCAGACTAAGACACAGTGGGGAGAAGGACTCAGCAGCCCCCTCCCAAAACAATTAGCTATTAAAAACCCTATGAAGAGCAGAGAAGCACTGTCAAATATAGTGCTGGAAAGGAAGTCTCCTAGACTGGAAAGCATTCGAGAAATGACTAGGGAAGAGTTGCCTCCTCCAAATAGAGCTGACATTAATGATGGTAATGGGATAAAGCCCCTGGGACTTCCTTTTGCTGATGTGGCACAACTCAAAATGAGAAGTAACACAGTGGCTGCAACAATTGGCTCACACATTAAAATATCATGTTGAGTAGTGTTTTGCTCTGTTGTATGCTGAGTTGGACCCAACCTGATGGTACCTAACAATAACATATACATATACATATATCCAGGTTGCAGCATAATCCTAATATAGATATATATGTTATTTTATGGAATTATTTTAAAGGCTCTGTAAGATTTAAATATTATTGTCCACATTTAATAGACAAAGCAGTGAGGTACAGAGAGATTAAATAACTCGTTATAAACTACAAATTAACCTATGCATTTCCCCTTTTTCAGACTGATTCAAGATGTCTGTTTAAACTCCCAGATTTTACAGAACAAAATATTATCAATGACTTAGAATGTTACCAGTAATTCTGTGTTGCTAGTGGCTTTAGGTTGTAGCAGCATCTGGCCAAAGCCTTAACACTCTTGGTTTGGCACATCCAGACATACAAATCAGGCCCCTGAATACAAATAGAGCCATCAAGTTGGTTCTATACTTCAGTTCACAAAAGCTACTTCCTTATCCCATATGTATTTCTCCAGTCCAAAATTCTGCTTTGCACAGCAAAGACAGACTTCCAGCAAATTCAATTTTTCTCCAATGAGGAAGTTCTGACTTTTGAAAGCTCCTTCCCACTTCTTGGCAAGGGCTGGCAATGTTTATGTTTAGCCCTCTATGAAGGGCATCACAGGACACTGGATGGGTGATATTAGAATTCTGGAGCACCCAGAGAAATGGGCAGGTTAAACACAGGGCTGGATTTAGCTGAGGAGTGGGCTGGCCTCAGAGTTTCTGGCAAAAGTTTTTTTTTTTATTTAGCATTTATTAACAACCTATACTTTGTTGCCTGCAGCCATAGCACTGTGGCATCTGATCCTGTCAGATCCCAGAAGCTAAGCAGGGTTGGACCTGGTTAGTAGTTGGATGGGAGACTGCCTGGGAACACCATGTGCTGTAGGCTTGGAAGAAGGACCTGGCAGCTCACTCCCCAAAAAATTCTGCATTGAAAACCCTATGAATAGCAGAGAAGCAGTAACAATACTGTTTCACCTGTTGCACGTAGGGTCCATATGAGTCAGACTCCAACTCGATGGCACCTAACAACAACAAATACTGTTTCAGTCACAGGAATCTAAAGACAAATAAGACATGTCACTATCTTCAAGAAGTTCATGATCTAGCATATACCACAAAATAACAAGGACATCCTTCATTTGTGAAATGAATACTTATTAATTGACAACTAGGTGCCACACTCATATGCTAAGTGCTAAACCGAGTGGAGAATAAACCCATGAACTATAGATTCCCAACCGTAATGAGGCTCCCAGTCTCCTAGGCCATGACACCTGCCTTCAAAAATCATGGGGTGGGGAGAGACGAGAGCCTCCCGGCCAATGTTATTGACTTGAGCTCTTTTGCAACAATGAGCTCTGTTTTTCTCTTTTAGATTCTACATACCTTCCCTGTCTCAGAAACATAATCCCATGTCTGGGGAGAGATTACTGTATTTTCAATTATATAAAGCCTAACACTTTGAGGAAAAACCTAAGATGGACAGACACTAGACTCAGACATGTAATGTCCTCAGCCAGGAAGCAAGGCAGCCACAGGACGCAGTGCCAGCCATCCGTCTTCCCTAGCCCAACCCAAGAACAAACAATCTTCTCTGAATATTAAAGGCCTGGGAACAATTTAGAAAGTCTGTACTTGCTTTCTCTCCTCTATCCTATTCAGTGAAATGCATTTCTGATGTGCAGAGAGGTTCCAACTAAGTAGATAATATAGCCACATTTTTCAAAGGCCTGCCATGGCTTTTTATCCTCCACAATATCTAATACCTGTCAAACATTTTAGATTAAAATGAGTATGAAAAACACAGCCTCACTCAGCCTTTCCTTCACTCTACAGACCAGGTACTAAGATAAAAATCAGCCTTGAAGATTAAACTCCATACTGAGGCTCCACTTCGGGTGCATCCTCCCACCCTCTTGTACCAATCATCTGCTATGTTCAGAAATACCAAATCAGAAGTGGTGTTGGCTTAGAGTTTGAACATACCAACAACCTGCTGTTGATCTTGGAAAGTAACTTCCCCTCTCCAACTCTCAATTTTCTGAGCTTGATATTACAAATAATAATCCTTCTCCCCTACCCAGAGGATCATGAGAATCTAATGAGATCACATATATAAGGGATCTGACACACGATACCCACTTAACTCGTAGATGTCCATCTCACTGTGAAGACAGCCAGAGAGCAGAATCCTGTTCAATGTTTATACACCTGTTTTTGCCTACCTTTCTTTTCCTAATCTTTATTCTCATAATGTACCAGGAAATTCCAAAATTCCCCTTGACCTTCCTTCGGGTATTTACAGATTCATTCTGGTCTTCCTTTTGTTGCCAATTAGGAGGCAAGGTACCCAGGCTGTATTAGTACAAGCCGAGCAAAATGAGCACATTCTGTCATCATTGGGAATCTGTATAGTTTAACAGATGCAAATCCTCCGATAATGAGAAAGTTTCATGTTCCCTATGAAAACAAATCTCCGGTAATTAGCATCTTCCTGTCATCAGCATGTTCCGGCAGGTTGGCTAAATGGCTTGGGTCAGGGATTGGCTGCATTCCAAAGTCTCAGTCTGTTGAGACTTCAGGCCTCTTAGGCTGAAAGGAAAAGATTTCGGAAGGAGAGAGAACTCACAGCACCCCTCTTTCATACATAGGAGTGGCCTAGCACCCTGCCTGCTCTATGCAGAAAGCCTCAAAACCTTTTGCTGTCTCTGCACCTCCCCATGCAACCTTCTTTGGTTCATCTATTAAACTGGCATGGCTGATGCTAATGCACTATGCGACTTGAGAAAGCCTTTTGTTTTTCTCTTAGTCTTAATCTCTCAAACTGAGTAATCTGGAAAAGAGCCAAGAGGAACTCTGGAATCTACTGGACTTGGATTCTATGATTATCCTCACCGTATCCACCACTAACACCAAAAAACTCTCCAAGTAACTTAAAAAACAGCAACAATGGGCTCTGTTGGCAGGATATCAGCTGGGTTGCTGATTTAATGGGAGGCTACGGAATGAGGCTACGAAATAGACAGGAATCAGGGCAGAAATTCTTGGGTTCAGGATACTGTAGCCTGCCCTGATAAACCCAATCACATATGCTTTGTCTTTGTGTCACTCTGTTTAAGATTTTTTTTTAAAAAGTCTGGGATTTAGAAGCCGACCATGGTGGTACATGCCTGTAACCCCAGGGACTCAGGAGGCAGAGGCAGGAAGATCCCAGGTTTGAGGCCAAAGGTAACCTGTGTAACTTGGTAAATCCCTGTCTCAAGATAAAAAATAAATGGGCTGGAGGTGCAGCCCAGTGGTAGAGCACTTACTTACAAAGCATGTGCGAGGCACTGAGATCAACATCTAAGGACAAAGAAAAAAAAAGCCGGGATTTACAGCTCCATTGTATGAATTTAGGTCACTTGGATAGACTGGGGCATTTGGAGCAAGGATAGGGCAGGAGCAGCCTCTAGGAGCCCCTTTGATTTCCACAGTGGGAATGCAGGCTTCCCTGATCAGCTCTGCAACTTCAAATAGCATGATTATAATTTTCATTTGCTAAACTGCTAACCAAAACAAATCTCCTGGCTTCCTGCTTTGTAGGCTGAGAAGATGAGTCCCAACCTTCACTTTACTTCTCCTTGCCCCCCCTCCAGTTACGTCAGCTTGCTCCTCTACATTTTTATGTTTTCATCGTTGATAAGGCTTATGCATTGTTGGGTAATCATGCTGAAGTTTTCCATGCTATTCCTATAGACTGGTTTTTAATTTTTATTTAAGAAATTTCAGTAAAATGTTTAATATTTGTTAATTATTTTGTTTATATGTCAGTTTGCTTGATATATCTCTAATAAATTCTTTAGAAAGTACCCATAGGAGTAATAGCCCTTGGTTAGTGATAAAACTGGGGCTGCCAAAAAAGATATGCACAATTTATGAAATGTTATCTACGTATTACTTTTCCAAGTTGAATTGAATTATAGTAGCAATGTGTACTATGATGTCCACTTAAAAGATGGCATTAATCAAATGAATGCTAGTGCCACCATGTGATAGGGAGGACAGTCAAAGAAAATGGTAGGTGGATGGTTATCATTCAAAAACAGCAAGAGCATTTTGAAGTGGTATTTGAAATTTGAGAATGTTGTGGAAATACAAAGACAATAGGGGCATAAGTATGCAACAGAACCTCCAATCAGACTAACAATTGCACTCATTTATGATCAGTTTGAGATGCATGGTACTGTGTATGATGTGCACAAGGGAAGATCTGGGAGACATCACACAGCCGCAAGTCTTGTTTCTTCTGCTATGGTAAACACTTTGACCATTTCTTGTAATTCCAGAAGTCAAATGTGACTTGTATTGGTGTTTTTGTTATTGGTATATATGACGCATTACAATTTTAATGCAGTTTTTTAGTTTCTTAAAATGCGTATGCATTTTTGGCACCTGACAACAATCCACGCCATTTGCACTTAGATGTTTTACTAGATAAAGAGTCATGGTCTCCAAATTTCTTTCTTAGATATCTTAACTATATTATTTCATTTTCTTCTACCAAAAATGTCTAATGACATTCTGATTTTCTTTCCTTCTGTAAGTAGCATAATCATTATTTTCTCTGTATCTATAAAGGATTTCTATTTTTCTTTTAGATCTATCAATTTTACTAGAATTCACTTTAGTGTTATTGGTTGGAGGGTCAATATTCTCAAATATGCAGTGTGCAGTTTCAATAATATAGTTTTGAAATTTATGCAAGGAATGATTTGCACTACAGTTTTCAACAGTAGTAGAATTCTATTTCTTTGCCTTATTATCTAAGAAGGAATTCTTCAGGGATTCTTATTATCTATATGTTCAGGAATTCTTACTATCTATATGCTCACCATCTTTTGCCTATAATCAATGTTTACTGTTTTATCCAAAACTCATTTTAGGGCTAGGGTTGTACCTCAGTGGTAGAGTATTTACCTAGCACATGAGAGACTCTGGATTTGATCCCCAGCAAAGAAAAACCAAAACCTAAACCAAACCCACATTTTTATCTCCATTTCCTTTCTAATTTCTTAAAAGTTTCTTTTTATCTTCTATTTAAAAGTCATTTTTATTTTTATTCACTTTTTTGTGTTCAAGTTAGTCTTTGTTTTTCAAATAAATCTTGTTTTTATAATTCCCTCCTGAGTTCTGTCACCTTCTTTCTGAGTAGTTTAAATTTTGATGTACACTGTTCTTTTCCAAACATTTCATCTGTTACATATCTTATAGCTAATTTGAAATCAGGTGTTATATTTTGATCTCTTTTGTGGGCATGTCTTTCTGGTGTTCTTTTATCATTTGTGAGATGTTACACTTCTTATTTTCTTTTTTCTTATAATAATGTTTTATGAGATTTAGCTTTGATAAACCTTAGTCACTTTTATATTAAATTAACTTTATCGTGTTTGGAGTACTGTTCACAAATATGGTGGCTGGCTTTCTGAGAGTCCCTGGCTTTTTCTCCACTCTTACTTTTATGTGCAACCTTTTCTTTCCTTTGTCTTTGTCATCTCTCTCTGGCTCAATTTTCAGTCCCTAACCATCAATTTTTCCTCAGTGTGGAACTTAAATGAACTCCTGGCCAATGAGTTTGGAGAGTTCATAGTGGCTAAACTGTTTTTGTCCTGTTAGTAGACCTTTCAACTTCCCAGTCATGTGATTTCATTTGTGGAGGGGTTTGTTTTATTTTGTTTTTAACCTTTGTCTCTAGAGGGCCCTTCCTCTACGCTCTCTAACTTGAACTTCAAAATGGTCACATTTCAGGCTTGCAATGTTATCCTAGGAATTTCTTCATGTCATTCAGCTTTGCATAACTGTGGAACAAACACCTAAGGTAAACAACTTAAAGGAGAGGCTTGTTTTAGTTCACAGTTCCAGATGTTTTACTCCATGGTTGCTTGACTTCATTGCTGTGGGCCTGTGGTGGCATATTACATTACAGAGGAAGTATATGGAAAAGGAGGCTGCTCATCTCATGGCAGCTGGGAAGCAAAGACAGAGGAAGGGATGGGAGTCCCAATGTCCTCGTCAAGGGCACATCCCAAATGACCTAACTTCCTCCAACTGCGCCCTAACTCCTAAAGGTTCCTCCACCTCCCAATAGCACCAGAGTCTGGGGATCAAGCAATTACGGCCTTTGGAGGAAATTTAAGATCCATACTATAACACTCCTTTACTACTCTTAGAGGATGGATCCAATGTCATCCTCTTTTATAATTTATTCTTATTTTGATAGGTTAATATATGGAGAATGCCCTAAGGAAGGGATTTGGGAAGGTAAGATTTCTGAGTTCTGACAGTTGTGAAAAATGTATCTGCTCTTTTGTACTAAAATTTCTGAGAAACTGTACTAACTTTATCTTCTTTTATTTAATGCAATATTTTGACAGTCATTTTATTTTTAGAGTGCTTTCTTCTTGCCTTACCATTCTTTTTTGCAGCATCCTATAAGTCTTTTTTTTTCTTGAATTTCTACTTGGTGGCCTTTTAAAAGAATCCTAATGACCTTCTTTGCAAAATGAAAAAAATCCTGAAATTCATATGAAGAACAAAAGACCCCATATAGCCAAAGCAATCCTGAGCAAAAAGAACAATGCTAGAGATATCACAATACCTGATTTAAAATTACACTACACAGTTATAACACAGTTATAGTAAGAAGAACTGCGTAAGACAGGCAGAAAAATAGACAAGTAGACCAATGAGATAGAATAGAGGACCCATAAATAAGCCCACACAGCTACAGCCATCTGATTAGGCTTTCTCATCTGTACTGCTCATCAGCCAATGATCTTTGGTTTTCCACCCAGATTAAAACATTAGGCAATAGGAAAGCTGACTGAAAACTCCAGGTGTGTGGGATGTGGGGCTTATCACCTGGCTGGGTTTGCTTTTGGTGAGTGAACAGAGAACTGCCATTAGGCAGGAGTCCCTTGGTATCTCCCAGTCCAGAGCCATCCTGTGGTACTGAAAGACAGATCATATCCCTCTGAAGCAGCAGATGCTTCCACACAAATTGTGACACGTAATTTCCTCTGTCCTACACTAACACCCACCACTTTACTATCTGCTATCTATCTTCCAGAATTGTTTTGTTAATTCTCATCTGGTGGCAGTCCCCTTGTTAGTCTCCTTGTTGTTGAACATGCATACCTATTTAACATTTTGCTATCATTTTCATGGGATTTCCAGATGGCTAGCTTGTCATATTGAACCAGAAGCCCCCTCTCTCACCCAATCCCTCTTAACATATGATGTTTTTTTCATTCCTGCCGGTGTTCTACTAAATTTGCATCCCCACCCTCTACACCCTTCTTCTCTTAGAACAGTTATATCTTATTTGTCTAAGGTTAATACTCTATCTCCATAGCCTTGCTTTGTTGGTAATGACAAAATTGGTACTTGAGCTCTCTTTTCTTTAGCATATCTTCCAGATAACAGACATAAATAAGTTGTATAAGATAAAAATAAGCTGTGGAAGGGTACCCCCAACCCACATCCTCACCAGAATTTGTTATGGTTTGTTTTGTTGATGTTTACCATTCTGATTGGGATGTGATGCTCTCAATGTCGTTTTGATTTGCATTTCTCTGATGGCTAATAATATTGAATACTTTTCATGTGTTTATTGGCCATTTGTAGTTCTTCTTTTAAGAACTGTCTGCTCAATTCTTTTACCCATTTACTGATTGTATTATTTGGAGGTTTTTTGTTATTTAACTTTTTCAGTTCCTTATATGTTCTGGATATTAATCCTTTTGCAGACGTATAGCTGGCAAAGAGGCTGCCTCTTCTCTCTGTTTCCTTTGTTGCACAGAATCTTCTTAATTTGATGCAACCCCATTTGTCAATACTTATCATTTCCTGAGCTATGAGAGTCCTTTTCAGAATCTCCTTGCCTGTGCCTATATCTTAAAGTGTTTCCCCTATGTTTTCCTCTAGTAGTTTCAACATTTTAGGTCTTACATTAAGGTCTTTGATCCATTTTGGATTGACTCTTGTACAGGGTGAGATAAAGATCTAATTTCAGTCTTTTATATGTGGATATCCAGTTTTCCTAGCACCATTTGTTGAAGAGGCTGTCTTTTCTCCAATGTATGTTTTTGGCACCTTTGTTGAGAATCAGATGGCTGTAGCTGTGTGGGCTTATTTATGGGTCCTCTATTCTATTTCATTGGTCTATGTGTCTATTTTTCTGCCTGTCTTACGCAGTTCTTCTTACTATAACTGTGTAGTGTAATTTTAAATCAGGTATTGTGATATCTCTAGCATTGTTCTTTTTGCTCAGGATTGCTTTGGCTATATGGGGTCTTTTGTTCTTCCATATGAATTTCAGGATTTTTTTTCATTTTGCAAAGAAGGTCATTAGGATTTTGATACAGATTGCATTGATATTTAGCAGTATAGTATTTTCACAATATTAATTCTGCTGACACATAAACAGTAAAGATCCTTCCATCTTCTAGTGTCTTCTACAATTTCTTCAGTGTTTCATAGTTTTCATTGTGGACGTCTTTCACCTCCTTGGTAAGTGTTGTGGTTTGAATCTGAAATGTCGCCCAAAGGTCATATGTTTGAACATTTGGTTCCCAGTTGGTGGTGCTGTTCTTGAAAGCTATAGAACTTTGGTAGGTGGGGCATAACTTTGTGAATGTAGGTCACTGGTAGCAGGACTTTGGAAGTTTTTCCTGGACCCCCAGTTCTGGTAACTCTCTTTGCTCCTGATCTGCCATGAGGAGGTTCTGTGCCACAGGCTCTGCTACCTGCATTACCACTAGGCCTGCCCTGCAGCTGTGCCTTACTGCCCCTATGGACTGAAGTCTTCTAAACCATGAGCTCCAATAAATCTATCTTCCTATAATTTGATTCTATGAGGTATTTTGCTACAGCAATGCACAAGCCACCACAGAAAGTTAGGTTCATTACTAGGTTTCTTTCTTTCTTTCTTTCTTTCTTTCTTTCTTTCTTTCTTTCTTTTTTTTTGAGGTTATTGTGAATGGGATTGCTTTCCTGATTTCTTTCTCAGAATGTTCATTATTAGTATAGAGAAAAGCTCCTATGTTTTGAATGTTGACTTTGTATCTTGCTATTTTATTGAAAGCATTTATCAACTTGAAGAGTTTTCTGATAGGGTCTGTAGGGTCTTTTAAGTATGGAATCATATCTGCAAATAGGAATAATTGAATTTCCTGCTTGAATCTCTTTTATTTCTTTCTCTTGACTTACCCTCTGGCTAAGAATTCAAGCACTACATTGAATAAGAGTGTAGACAGTGAACACACTTCTCTCATTCCTTGTTTTAGAGGAAATGTTTCAGATTTGTTATATAAAGCCTTTCTTATGTTGTGGTACATTTTTACTATTCCTAATTTCTTTTGATCATGAAAGGATGTTGAATTCTGTGAAAGCCTTTTTCTGCATCTATTGAGTTGGTCATGTGATTTTGTCCTCTATTCTATTTATTTGCTGTATTACATGTATTGACATATGGTTGTTTTCCTGGCTAGTTCAATTTGTCCTTTACTTTCTCTCCTGTTTATATTAGGGGATGGCTGGTTTATTGGGTTGGACATGATTAATTATTTCCTATTTCTCATTTGTTCATCTGTTCCTCTCATGAAATTTATTCTTTCCTTCACTCTTGTGATTTAGATTGTCATTCTTCCTCCTAGGATTCCTTTAACTATCTTCTGCAATGCTGGTTTGTTGGCCATGGATTGTTTTTGTTTGTGTTTTTCTTAGAAGGTCTTTCTTTCTTCATTGATTATTGAAGGATAATTTTGCTGGATATGGTAGTGTTGATTGGCAGTTACTTTGCTTTAAGCATGGAAATACATCAGTTCATGGTCTCTTGGCCTTTAGGGTGTCTAATAAGAGGTTTGCTATTATTGTGATAGGTTTGCCTTTGTAACTAAGCTAGTGATTCTCTCTTGGAGTTTTCAGGAGTCTTTCTTTGGTCTATGCTTTTGGAATTTTCACCACAATATAGTGTGAAAAGGCTTATTTCTGGTTTATTTATGGTTCTAAACACCCAAAGTAGTTTGATGTCCATTTTCTCCCTAGATATGGGAAATTTTCTGCTATAACTTCATTGAATAGGATTTATGTGGGCCCCCAGTTCTGGTAGCTCTCTTTGTTCCTGGATAAGTTATTTATTCCTTTAGTCTGAAATTTGGTTTCCTCTTCTATACTGCAGGTTTGTAGGTTTGGTCACTTAATCATGTCCCAGCATGTTGGATGTTGTGGTCATGATTGCTTAATGTTTTTTTCTTTATTGATATCTAAATGTACTAATTCCTTAACCTTGTCTTCTATTCCTGATACTCTTTCTGCAGCCTGGTCTGGTCTATTGGTGATGTTTTCCATTGAGGTTTTATTAAATACAGTTTTTCATTTCCAAGATTTCTGGATTTTATCAGTGTTTTTTTTTTCAGGATATCTCTTTGCTGAATTTCTTATCCAAGTTGTTAAATTTCTCCTCTAAGTACTTGATTTTCTCATCCAGACTTTTAATTGACTTATTTATTCCTTTGAAAATATTGATCATGTTCAAAACTAGATTTTTGGATTCACTGGTATTTCTGCCATTTCAATATCTTTGGATTTAATATTGAAGAGCTGTGAAATTTTGGAGAAGTCGTGTTGCCTTGACTTTTCATATGTCTTGGGTTTCTAAGTTGCAATTTGTGCAGCCATTGGGATGCATATATCTTCTGGTTTTATTTCAGGGTCTTGTTAGTGAACAGTCTTCTCTTGAGGGCTCAATTCCCAGGACCACTCAGGATGAAGAAAAAAAACCATCATAACAGCAATACCACCAAAACAAATCAGATATAGAAATACAATTCAAATTAATTAAAGCCAGCTACTACATCATCAGGGCTGGGATTTAGTTCAATTGGTAGAGCACCGCTCTGCAGTTTCTGAGGGCCTCAGTTCAAATCCCAGCATCACAAAAATGGGGAAAGGATGTGGCAATCCACCCTTGAGGCAGTTCCAATGAATATACTATTGACTGCCGAAAGAACCAACATATCTGTCCTAAAAGAAGTGCAACCAGAGTGCTCCTTGGAAGCAAGAATGGCCAGACTGCATCTTACATATTTTGGACATGTAGTCAGGAGAGATCAATCCCTGGAGAAGGACATCATGTTTGGGAGAGTGGCAGGTCAACAAAAAAAGGAAAACCCTCCACCAGATGGGTTGACACAGTGTCTGCAACAATGGGCTTAAGTATAAATAAGATCGTGTTCCTGGCACAGAATCAAGAAGTGTTTCCATCTGCTGTACGTAGAGTCACTGACTCAGACTCAACTAGACGGCACCTAAAAACAACAACAACCACATCATCAGGTGCTGGGATTTAGCTGTTGATATAGCACTGCTCTGCAGTCCCTGAGGTCCCAAGATTGATTCCCAGTACCACAAAAATGAGAGAATGATATGACAATCCACTTCCAAGGCAATCCCTAAACAATCAGCCATTGAAAATCCTAAAAGTGTTGCTATAAGTTGGACATGACTCAATGGCACCTAACAACAACTACATCATCAATAACTATAGAAAAGAAAATGACAAGAATTATGTTGAATAAGCCATGAAGTTATTAATGAAGGTAAAGGTAGTAATAAGAAGTGAATTAAATAAAGGAGGGGATAAGGGAAAGAAAAAGAAAGAAGAAAGAAAGAGAGAAAGAAAGAGAGAAAGAAAGAAGAAAAAAGAAAGAAGGATGGAGAGGAAAAGAGCAAGAGATAAAAATCTGAGTGTGAAATAAAGAAAAAAATATGTGCATGAATTTAGGTAAAGGTGCTGGATGGAGTAGCACATAACTGTAATCTTAGCAACTTGGGAGGACAAGGCAGGAGGTTTCTGAGTTTGAGGCAGAGGCAGCCTATGTAACTTAGCTAGACCCTGACTCAAAATAAAAAATAAAAAATGGGCTGAGAGTATAGCCCAGTGGTATAGTACTTGCTAAGTATATGCAAGGCCCTGAGTTCAACCTTCAAATACTGCAAAAAAAATGGATAAATGTAAGAAGAATAAAAATTAAACATTAAAAATTTTCTTAAATAAAGTAAATGAGAAATAATGCTATGATATAGTAAAAAGAAAAAAAGTTTAAAATAATAAATAAATTGAAGAAGTCTTTTTCTGGCATCTCTAGTATTGGTATCTGTCAGGTTGCGTGGGTAGTGAGTCTTAGTTGAAGACTATTGTAGCTCCTAATGATCAGGCTGAGGTCACAGCTGGTCAAGGGTCAGTTACCAGTCTCGGGGTTGCATTACTTTAGAATATTCCTTTCCTTGAGTAGCCAGACCACTTCTGGCCCCAGTGAGCTTTGGAGCCTGTTGGTCAGACAGGTTCCCATTTGCTCCTGAAGGTCCTCAGTTTGTGTCTCCATGAGTGGCAAACTTAGGCATGTCTCCTGGAGTATGTCAGAGAGAAGGGTAAGCAAACAGAGCACTGAGATCTGCAGTGGAGGGGGAGAACCAAGGGAACCCAGCACTCTGGTCTCAGCACTTTCAGATTCTGCCCAGCAGTAAATTACTCCACAGGAGAGAGGAGGCTGGGAAAATCAGGTAATCTGCTGGATCTGGGCTTACAGATTTCAGTGCTACCTCCTCCCCTGTAGCAAACTACATGCAGCAGGGAAGCAGCTCCAGAGGCAGAGCAATGTGCTGGCCATGACTGAAGGTCAGGGCTTTCTGTCTCTGCAGTAATCCTCAAGGGATGGGGCTTGCTGCTCACCACAAAGGATGGGGCCATAGACCATAGCGCCCTTTACAGCCCCACCTCTCTTCTGCTCAAATTTCTCAGTGGGTCTACTTCTGGCTCCCCTTCCACAACTGTCTCTTGTGGCCACTTGCCACCAAAAGCACTGTGACATGGTGTCCCTAGGCTTCCTCACTTGAGATTTTTTTCTTGTTTTCAGGTCCCCAGAGTGGCCCAGTCTCAAACAAGCCACCACTAAAGATGGTGCCTGATTATAGCACAATGATTCTTCTCCAATGCTGGTTGGCTGCACAGGAGGAATTGCTGTCACATCAAATCCTTCATCTGGATTTAAGGCTTGTAAGAACTGTAAGCTTATCCTATGGCTAGGACTGGTAGCCTGTTGCCACTAGGGCCACTACTTGACTTACCTTGTGGCGGTAGCTTCAGCTTCTCCTCCCACTGGAAAGCCAGATTGTTGCTGAGGGCTGCTTCCTACTTTGTGTTTCTCTATGCTTTTCAGCTGTCATGTCACCTCTTTCATGATTCCCAATGATCTTCCTCTCTCTCTCTTGGTACTTTGTTACCCTGATTCTTGTTATTCATGGAGTCGTATGGAGGAAACTTCTAAACAGTCATCTTCAGTTTGGGGATTAAAACAACTCTACGTCAGTCATTCCCATAGTGTCAATCCCCATTTCTACATGAAACAACTCTTCTCCAGCCCCAGATCATAGCTCACTCACCAGCTTTAGTTCACTATTTGGGGTTACTGTTGGTTATGGATGTCTTGTCAGCCATCAAAGTCAGTCTCAACATACACATCCCTGTTCCTGCAAATTTGTCTCTTTACCTTGACTTCACTCTTTCTTTCCATGAAACATTCCTTTTGCTGCGTATCTCTAGGAAAAATGGGCTGGGATTTAGCTGAGTCGGTAGAGCACTGCACTGCAGTCTCTGAGGCCCCGAGTTCAATTCCCAGCAAAAAATGGGAGAAGGGCCTGGCAATCCACTCCCAAGGTAATCCCGAAGCACTCAGCCATTGAAAACCCTATGAGGGTCACTATGAGTCGGATACCAACTTGACGGCACCTAACAACAACTAGGAGAAATATTCATATTGTTTTTGCCTCATGCCTCTTCTTCTTTCTTATATCCCGTCATATGCCAGGTCCTGCTAAATTTTCCTTCCCAGCAGCTCAAAAAACACTGCATTCTTTTATCTCATCCCCACTCCCCCTGGCCTCTAATAGCATCTCATAATCATCCACATTGACCATTGGTTATTCTGCCATCTACTCTCAATCTGCTCTCCAGGTGACCATCAGTGCCTTTTTTCCTAAATACCACTTTCATCATAGAACTGCCCTATTTACAGCCAGCCAACTAACCAATACTATGATTCTCAATATGTTTACTGCAAGTAAAAGCCAATTACTTACCCTGGCAATCAAGGTCCTCCACAATCTTATCTCTCTACCTTCCTGTAAAACTTTGCTTTGCACCATCTACATGGGAACTCCTTCTTTCAAGCCAATTTGAAATGGTTGAGTGGTCCAATTATTATTTGTTTGCTTGTGCTGTTCATCTAAACTGAAATGCAATTTTTCATTCATTCTTAACATTTATTAATAGTTGTTGTATTTGTTATATCCTGATATAACTCCCACTTGCTCTAGCCACCCTTTTGCCCAAAAATGATGTCAAGAATACAACACTTAATTCAGTAAGCCTTTTCCATTCATCATCATAAAAATGATTACAATGAACTGGATGTATCTCCTCCAAACTCATATGTTGAAACCCTAATCCCAATATGATGGTCTTTGGAGGTAAGGTCTTTGAGAGGTAGTTAGGTCATGAGGTTAGGATGGAGCCTTCATGAATGGTATCTCTTTTTGCCGTGTAGAAATATAAGGAACAGTCAGCTATTTGAAGCCCTGATGACAGCCCATAGCAAATGTGACCATACCAGAAACCTGATCTCATACTTCCAGCCTCCAGAAATGTGAGAAATAAACTTCTGCTTTTTTATAAGCCACCCAGTTTATGGTACTTTGTTATAGTAGCCTGAACTGATTAAGGCAATGTTCTATCTCATCTTGAAAGAAGCCCATGATGACTACATTGAAAATTCCCTCCAATCTTATCTAGCCCAACTGTTCAGAAAATGAGGCCCAGTAAGGAGAAGTTTCCTGCAATGATCATATAATAAACTGATTATTCAAGGATGTTTGTAGAATCCAGATCCCTGGCATATCAAGGCAAGGCATAGACTTCTGTCCCAGCTGACTGCCTTATTACTTTTTCTATAGTTCTTATACATTGCTGCTTTAGAGTTTAGATATGCATTTGTTTCCCACATCCCTAATTAGTACTGAGGTACTAGAGGGCAGATGATGTTTCTCATATTTCTTTAAATTCTACACAGCACATAATCCATGGCTTTGGACAGAGTAGGCTCTTACAAAACACGTATTGACCGAACAAGAAATGATACATCACAACCTGACATATATCATCAATTTTCACTGTCACATTAGCATATTCTATCAATTAAAATTAGTAGCAGCCTTGGGTCCCTGAGCAGTCACAATGACAAAGCACAATATTCCAATATAGACAAGTAAATTGGAGATCCTAATGTATATTTCAGAAAATCATTGAACAGAGGGACTGGAATTGCCCTTGAAGTTTATCTTATATAACCTCTTCCTTTTTCCCATTTTTGCTAATGGGAAAATGAAGGTTCACAGAGTGTCAAGACTCATCCAAATGTATATAATAAATGAATGGCATACCAACCAGAAATTAAGTCTCCAAATTTCCATGACCCAAGGGAGCAAGCTCCACACAACAGTTAGAAACATGGGATTTAACATCTCACTGACTTGGGTCTGCCACTTGGGCAAGCTAATTAACTCTGGTGAGCTTCAACTTCTTCATGTGCTGTTATAAGCATGTTTAGGCATCTCTGAGGCCATCCAAGGGGGCAGCACCCTATAGGCTGTGGTGCTGCTTGTATCATGCCACCAATCTGTGCATTTTGCATGGAATGGAGAAGTCAATAGCCAGGTTAGGCTTCACACTTGAAGGCCTCTGAAGATATCAAGAAGCTATGGCCCAGCACTCACAGCTCTGCCCTAGATTTTCCCCATAGGACTG
Organism: Pedetes capensis; assembly: GCA_007922755.1. Taxonomy (NCBI): domain Eukaryota; kingdom Metazoa; phylum Chordata; class Mammalia; order Rodentia; family Pedetidae; genus Pedetes; species Pedetes capensis. The sequence goes on along the minus strand of VMDO01007554.1, from coordinate 18,023 downwards.
AGATCAAGCAGAGTGCTTATAATCAAAATGACATGGAGATAAATGGAACATCAATTTGGGTGATTCACAAATTACATACTGTGAAGTACTAGAGAGTAGGAAATAAAGTTGTTGTTGTTGTTAGGTGCCATTGAGTCGGTATCCGACTCATAGTGACCCTTATAGGGTTTTCACTGGCTGACTGCTTCGGGATTGCCTTGGGAGTGGATTGCCAGGCCCTTCTCCCATTTTTGTGGTGCTGGGAATTGAACTCGGGACCTCAGAGACTGCAGCGCAGCACTCTACCAACTGAGCTAAGAGTGCTGCGCTAGGAAATAAAGTAATAGGACAGTATCCTAGGGAGCTGTCACTCCTCCATGAGTGTTGGGGTTTTAGCTCTAGCCCGACTAAGATTAGAGCCAAACCTTCAACATAACAATTGGCCGATGATGTAAAGAAGGACCTCGGGAGAACTTCTGATGGTAAAAAGGGGTAGGTAAGGTTTATTGGGTGCTCCCCTGATGGAGAGCAAGGAGCAAGCAGCCCCTATAGAGCAAGGCTCTATACCCTCTAAGTGCTGGCTCTAGGCCTGAAGCATGGAATGCTGCAGGCTGAGTGCTGGTACAGCTCAGCCTTAAAGGCACAGCCACAGCTGCTGGTGTTCCGTGGAGGTTGTTTTGTCTTGACTCTCTCGGCTCGCCTTCTTTACCTCCCTCCTTTCCAAGGATGGGAGGAATTGGGAGGCTCTTCGTGGCTTGCTAGAATCCTTCGGCTCTTCGGGGCCCCTGGGCTTGATCCCGCCAGCTTGCTAGAAGATCTTGCTGGAGTAGGGAGTGTGCTGGTCCAGGTGATGGGGTTCAGGTAGCAGTTGAAGGACGGTCAGAGAGGTGAGGGTGAAGGGGGTCCAGGAGCCCTACTTTTATAGGGTCCTGGAGGGGTCACATGTTGGGATTCAGCCAATCAGGGCACACACCTGACAGGTACAGTGGGTAAACTGACATATCTGCCAGGTGGGGACAGTTATTACCTGAAAATGCTGAGGGAAGCCAGTCAAATTTAGGGTGGTTAGAGCAGGTCAGGCTGGCCAGGGGCCATCTTTGCTCACTCGATGGGAGGGGCTAGTGTGAGTGAGTGAGATCAGCCTGGGGTCAACTAGGGGTCAGCCCCTCAGGCTGTCATGAGGGACCCTAGTTGTGAGATATGATTTTAAAAATCCCCAACACATGAGAAGTCCATTATGAGACTCAACAATGGCAAGTGAAAGTCACTGAGCAGAGCAGGACATTTCGTCCCCAAAATAATCAATTGGAACAGCTATTCAGTGCTAGGACAACCACAGGAACTCTGAGGTCTTACCAAAGATTGCCAACCAAAGTAAGAACTAGGAAAGGTAGACAAGAATCTTCCAAGATAATTGGTACCAGCACTGAATAGCTGTGGCTTACAGGGACTGAGCTGCTGGGGGAATAGTTGACCTCCAGGGAAAGTTCAGACAGATCAGGGCTTGGTACTTGGACACCAGAGACACTCAAGAAAAGTCATCAGACGTCAAGTCTGATGGGAAACATGGGAGACAAGAAAAATAAATCCATAGCATGGAATCCATAACTAGTAAGTGTCAAACCAAGGTCCTGGGCTCAGTATCTAAGTAAGTGTTGTTGTTGTTGTTGTTGTTGTTGTTGTTGTTGTTGTTGTTGTTATTGTTAGGTCCCAGGGAGTCATATCTGACTCCTGGTGACCCTCATAGGGTTTTCAATGGCTGGTTGTTTCGGGATTGCTGCAGGAGTGGATTGCCACGTCTTTCTTCTGTTTTTTCGATGCTGAGGATCGAACCCAGGGCTTCAGAGACCACAGGTTATTGAGAACATATTATGTGCACAAATAACCACAAACTTAATGGCTTTAAAATAATATCAATTTATTATCTCCCAGTGCTGTGGGTCAGGAGTTTGGTAATGACTTAGCTGCTTCTTTTCCTCAGGGCTTCACAGGCTACCATCAGGGAGGCATCAGGGGTTTGGTCTCATCTAAGACTTGATATCTTCTTTCAAGTTTATGTGGTTGTTGTCAGAATTCATTTCTTTGGAACTCACTCCTCCAAGACTTTCAGGAGAGAGACTTCTTCTATCTCCGATCTCTATTGTCTCTTTTAAAAGATTCATCTGATTAGATAAGACTAATCAAGAATAATGTTCCTTTTGTTAATGTCAAACTCAAGCTAATTAGGGACATGCATTATATCTGTAGTCTCCTCATCTTTATTGTATGGCTTAATCTAACCAGAGGTGACACAGATTCTGCAACAAACTCAAGGGAAGGGATTATATACCAGGATCTTGGAGTACTGGAAGCCCTTTTAGGATTTTGCTGCCACAGTCTGCTCTCTAGCCTCTAATGACTCACATCCCTTCTAAGTGCAAAGTATATACACAGTGTTCCCAGGAGTTTCATTCAATCAGAGGAGCAGCTCAAAGTCTCATCATATAAATCTAAATTTCCTCATCTCATCAGCTCAAAACCTCAGCTCTTATTTAAATTTCATCAGCTAAAAGAGCAAAATCCCATCATCTAAATTATCTATGTAAAGTGCAGGTGAGGACTCTGTTAAGTTCTTGACATGCACTATTATATTTAATTCTCTAGATAATCCTGTGAATAATTTTTTATTATACCCATTCTATAGATAAGAAAACTGAGGCATTGAGAAATTAACTTACTTGCCTGTGATCAGTTAGAAATTAAGTTTCATAGTTAAATCGAATCCAGGTATGTGGAAATTTAAGTACACTCACTTTCTCCACAGAATCATGTTCTAAATCCCTCTTCACAAGTAAGAGGTCTCTAGTGATCATCCACATCCCTAGTAGTCAAGCTCTAGGGTAAGATTCTCACACTGGAAAGCTAAATTTCAGATAACATCATAGTATCTTCCCTTATGTGAGTTTTTCTAGGTAAAGTCCAGTAGCAGAAGTAAGAATTAGGGTGAGAGAAGCCTATGAATTAATGAAAGGAATGAAACAAATGTTAGTGACACCAATTCCATGATACAAGAAGAAGAAAGTTAGAAAAGATACATATGTACTAACTACAGTTTTGTTGCCTGCAGCCATACCACTGTGGTGTCCTTATCCCGTCAGATCTGGGAAGCTAAGCAGGGTCAGGCCTAGTTAGTACTTGGATGGGAGACCACCTGGGAACACCAGGTGCTATAGGCTTGGGAGAAGGACCCGGCAACCCACTCCCAAAAAACAATCAGCTATTGAAAACCTTATGAACAGCAGAGAAGCATGACAATAGTGTTTCTTCTGTTGTACATAGGGTCTCTATGAGTCTGACACCGACTCCATGGCACCTAACAACAGTTCTGCCATAACTTTATATGACTTTGGGAAAATAGCTTATTTTGTCTGTGAGCCTCATTTCTTTCATTGTACAATGAGGGACACATATTTGAATGCTAGATGATCTCTAGGTCATTTTCAAAAGCCTGTAATTCTAACAATAGAAGAAACCAACAATGGAGACAAATGTCATGACTTGGCATTTGGTAGAGAAAAGAGACCTGGTTATTTGAATTCTATGACACTGTTTGTTCTTAAACAGAAAATGCTTTAAGCATATGGACATAATTTTGACCTCAGAATACGTGATGGAGCCCTACAAAATACTGCAAGGAAAAGCTCAGGACCTTTGAGAAACAAAGGCAAATATTTAAAACCATTGATGACCATTATTCAGGACACTATGTTTCTAAAAAGCCACACCCTGAGGAGTGGTGCAGAAAAGGAATGCAGTCTCATGAGAAGTGGATATATCCTGGAAAATTCTGGTTGGGGAGTAGAGGCTTTGAATGGCTGGGAGATGAGAGGGAGTTGTGCGCTGGAAACCAAGGTTAGACAGGAGAAATATCTCCCTCTCATTTCTCTTCCTAGGCAAAGTAGCCATTCACATCTCACAATTCTTTTCCCTGTACTCACAAAGCTCTGCAATCTAATTCATTCATTCATTCCACAAATGCTAACTATACAAGTACTGTGTGCCAGGCACCACAGGGAAATATAAGAAGGTGTAAAATATAATCTAAGTCATTCTACTCAGTCTTTTGTTTATATTATCTATCCTTTGATCATTCCTAAGGTATCTGAGACAATTATTCATCTTTCAGAGCTCAGAAAGATGGTTACATCTTCCATGAAACTTTGTCTGGTGAATGGTGCTTGATGCATTTCCTCTTCTCTTCCTTCATCTCCCCTTACCTTTCCTTTTTCTTTTCAGCTCTTTCTGTGGCCTCTTCGTATACTATTTGCTACTACCTACCTTATGCTCCCCCCACATCTGTCAGTTTGCTGCACAGTGGGGGCTTGTGTGTTGCGATGAGGTTGAAATCTATGCCACCAGTATCTCAGATACTAGCAGGGTCACCCATGGAGGACAGATTTCAGCATTAATATCACACACAAGCAAAATTTTACTAAAGATCATTCAAAAGCAACTACAGCAGTATACAGATAAAGAATTACCAGAAAATCAAGTGGGATTCAGAAGAGGGCAGGGAACCAGGGACATCATTGCTGACATCAGGTGGATATTAGCCAAAAGCAGAGACTATCAGAAAGATAACTATCTGTTTTATTGACTATGAAAAGGCATTTGACTGTGTGCATCAGAACAAATTATGGATAACACTTCGGAAAATGGGAATACCAGAACACCTCCTCGTACTCATGAGGAATCTGTACGTGAACCAGGAGGCTGTTTTCCCAATAGAACAAAGAAACACTGACTGGTTTAAAGTTGAGAAAGGTGTGTGTCAGGGCTGTATACTTTCACCATATCTCTTCAATTTATATGCTGAGTGAATAATCCAAGAAGCTGGACTTTATGAAGAAGAACACAGCATCAGGATTAGAGGAAGACTCATTAACCACCTGTGTTATGCAGATGACACAACTCTGTTTGCTGAAAGCGAAGAGGATTTGAAACATTTTTTGATGAAGATCAAAGATCATAGCCTTCAGCATGGGTTGTGACTAAACATCAATAAAACAAAAGTCCTTAAGACTGGGTCAGTCTGAAATTTCACAATAAATGGAGAAAAGATTGAGGCTGTCCAAGATTTTGCTTTGTTTGGCTCTATAATCAACACCCATGGAAGCAGCAGTCAAGAAATCAAAAGATATATTGCTCTGGGAAAAGCTGTGGTGAAAAATCTCTTTAGAGTATTGAAAAGTAAAGATGTCACATTCAAGACGAAGGTGCGTCTGACTCATGCCATGGTATTTTCTGTCGCATAATATGATTGTGAAAGCTGGACATTGAATAAGGGAGACAGGAGAAGAATTGATGCTTTTGAATTATGGTGCTGGAGATGATTATTGAATACACCACAGACTGCCAAAAGAACCAACAGATCTGTCCTAGAAGAAGCGCAACCAGAGTGCTCCTTGGAAGTAAGGATAGCTGGACTGCATCTTACATATTTCAGATATGTAGTCAGGAGAGACCAACCCCTGGAGAAAGACATCATGCTTGGGAGAGTGGCAGGTCAGTGAAAAAAAGGAAAACTCTCCACTAGATGGATTGACACAGTGTCTGCAACAATGGGCTTAAACATAAATAAAATCATGTGCCTGGCACAGAATCAGCAAGTGTTTCTTTCTGCTGTAGATAGGGTCGCTATGAGTCAGACTCAACTCAATGGCACCTAACAACCACAACAACATCTTATGCTCCAGAGAGTGAGAAACTGAGAATAGCATGTTATGTTAGATGTCCTGGAGCCTGGTTGGATTCATAGTGACCGTCATAGGGTTTTCAATGGCTGATTGTTTCAGAAGTGTTTCAGAAGTGGACTCTCATATGCTTCTCCAATTTTTGTGGTGCTGAGGGTTTTGTGGTGCTGAGGGTTTGGCCTCAGACAGTGCTGAGCAGGCAGTCTACCAACTGAGCTAACCCCCAGCCCTGAGAACAGAGTATGTTTTATTACACAGGAGGTGCTCAGTGCTGTCAAGTCTTACCCAAAGCCATCTTTAGTGGCATGATTCAGAATCATAATTGCTATTATTACTGTTCCAAATACTGTGCTGAACACTTTACATGCATTATGTTGCTCAATCTTCACAATAATTCTCCAAACTAAACTGTACTGTGAAAATAGTGCAATTCCTACAAGAATCCAGGTCTTCCTGACTCTCCAATCTGTTAGAACTCCATGCTAACTCACCTCCCATTGTATCTAGCAATGCCTGTCATCCTTCTGTGGCTCCTATAAATGCACTTTTAGTTAGAAGCTAGCTCTTAGCAGCTTTGTTTATTTCAGGCCAATAGTGAAGTAGATTTTTACTGCTTAATCCCACATCAACTACTGGCTTGAGTATGGAAGAGGAGGATTGAGGGAAGGTAGAAGAAAGTGCCCCCAAAGGGTGCTATATACCCATGCATGGAAATGATCCTCCAGAGTCCCCAGAGTCATTAGGATATGAAGGAAAAGAATCTTGAGATAAGACATAGAAAACAACCAGAGACAAAATGTTTACACTTGGCTCAACCACATGCTTAGGTTACTAAGTATTTTATTGGAGATTATTTATATGGAAGGGCACAAAAGGAAAAGCCCTTCCCCAATATTCTGTTTCCTTAACTCCAAAGGGAAGACTAGAGGGGCCCTGCTCCCTTAGCCTGTTACCTGCAGCAGAGGCCAGAAAAGACTAGCACAAGCTCTTCCAGGGACAGGGGCATTTTAGTGCCTTATGAGGCATAGATGAATCAGGCCAGTTACAGAGAGATGAATTGTTGACTAAAAAGTGGAAAATATTAGCACACGAACTCACCATTACTTTTTTCTTCTTTTTTTCCTTTTTTTATTTTTTATTAGTAAAGTATACAACTTAATGTGTTTCATTATGACATTTCCATACATGCATATCATTGTACACTGCCCATGTTCACCTCCCGACTCCCCATTACCCTTTTATGACCTCCTCCCCACTCCTATCCTCTTCCTCCCCACCAACAGTCCCCCTTCTGCTTGTCTTTGAGAGGAAAATGTGGTATTTTTCTTCCTTTCCCCCATTAACCTTTATTATTGCCCCCTGTCTTTAGTCACCTTTCTCCATCTACATAGTTCCCTTCTACTTTTATGATCTACATATTAAAATATTGAATATAACACAAAGGCATTGAACTATAATCCAAGAAACTCAGGAGGTAGAGGCAGGAGGATCACGAGTTTGAGGTCAGAGGCAGCCTGCTTAACAAAGTAAGATTCTGATTCAAAATGAAAAAATTAAAAATGGGCTGGGAGTGTAGCCCAGTGGTAGTGCACTTCCAAAATAGATGGAAGGCCCTGGGTTCAAACCCCATGTACTGCAAAAAGATGAAGCAACAAACAAATAAAATATTGAATATATATTAAAATCTATCATCCACATGTAAAAGAGAGTACGTAACTTTTGTCTTTCTGGGTCTGGCTTATTTCACTTAAAATGACAAACTCTGGTTCCAACCCTTTTACTGCAAAATCCCATGATTTCTCCCTCCTTTATGACTGAATAGAACTCCACAGTGTACATATACCAAATTTTCCTTATCCACTCATCTTTCGATAGACACCTATGTTGATTTTATATCTTGACTACTGTGAATAGTACCACAGTAAACATGGATGGGCACGTATCTCTATGTTATGTTCACTTATATTCTTTCAGATGCATACCTAGGAGTTGAATTATATGTTAGTGGATTATATGGTAGTCCTATTTTTATTTTTTTGAGGAACCTCCATACTGAGTTCCACAACAATTGTACCAACCTGCATTCCTACCAGCAGTATAGGGGGGTTCCTTTCTCTCCACGTCCTCACCAGTATTTGTTGTTGTCATTTTTAATGCTAGGCATTCTGACTGGGATGAGATGGTGTCTTGGTGTAGTTTTGATTTTCATATCCATGATGGCTAAGGACATTGAACATTTTTATATGTTTATTTGCACTTGCATTTCTTCTGAGAACTGTCTGCTTAATTCATTTACCCATTTCTTGATTGGATAATTAGCTTTTGCTGTGTTAATATTAATCCCCTGTCTGATGTATACCTGCCAAAGACTTCCTCCCACTCTGTAGTCTGTTTCATTACTCTTGTTAATTGTCTCCAGAGGCAGAGGCAGGAGAATCCAGAGGCAGACTTTATAATTTAGCTTTGTTGCACAGAAGCTTTTTAATTTCATGCAATCCCATTTGTTAACGCTATTGTTTCCTGCACTGTTAGAGTCCTTTTCAGAAAATCCTTGCCTATGCCTGTGTCCTGAGGTGTTTCCCTTTTGTTTTCCTCTAGCAGTTTCGAAGTGTCAGGTCTTACATTAAGGCCTTTGATCCATTTTGAACTAATTTTTGTCCAAGGTGAGAGACAAGGGTCTAGTTTAAGTCTTTACATGAGGATGTCCACCATCATTTGTTGGGGAGGCTGTCTTTTCTCTAACCTATTTTTTTGGCACCTTTGTCAAGTAGGTGGCTCTAGCTGCATGGGTTTATTTCTAGATCTTCTATTCTATTCCATTGGTCTACATGTCTGCTTTTGTTCCAGTACCATGCTGGTTTTGTTAGTATGGCTCTGTCGTATAATTTGAAATGAGGTATTGTAATACCCCCTATATTACTCTTTCTGCTAAGGATTGCTATGGTGATTTGGAATATTATGTGCTTCCCTATGAATTTTAGGATTTTTTTTTCTGCTTCTGCGAAGAATACCATTGGGATTTTAATGGGGATCGCATTGAGTCTGTAGATTTCTTTTGGTAATATACACATTTTTCACAATATTAATTCTTCCAGTCCATGAGCATGGGAGATCTTTCCACCTTCTGAAGTCTTCTTCAATTTCTTTCTTCAGTGTTTTTTTTAAATAATTTTTTATTGGACATTTTTAATGTACACCTTAATGTGATTCATTCTAACACGCTTTTCATTGTGGCATTTTCATATACATGCATTTTGATGTACATTATTCATATAGGTGCCCCCTTACCCTCTTCAGTGTTTTAAAGTTTTCATTGTAGAGGTCTTTCGCCTCCTTGCTTGGGTTTATTCCTAGGTGTCTTATTCTTTTTGAAGTTATTGTGAATGGGATTGTTTTCTTGATTTCTTTCTCTGCCTGGTTGTTATTTGTATATGAATAAGCTACTGACTTTTGTGGGCTGGGATTTAGCTCAGTTGGTAGAGTGCTGCACTGCAGTCTCTGAGGCCCCAAGTTCAATTCCCAGCACTGCAAAAATGGGAGAAGGGCCTGGCAATCCACTCCCAAGGCAATCCTGAAACAGTCAGCCATTGAAAACCCTATGAGGGTCGCTATGAGTCGGATACCGACTCAACGGCACCTAACAATAACAACAACAACAACAACAACAACAACTGACTTTTGTATGTTGACTTTGTGCACTGCTAGTTCACTGAATGTGTTTATCAGCTTTAAGAGTTTTCCAGTGGAGTCTTTATAGTTTTTTAAGTATAGGTCACCCACCACTATTTTTTAAGAAAAAGCAGATAGATTTTTGAGAAAAATACAGCAGTGACCCTTTCATCTGAGCATTCTTTTGTAATACAGGAAAATAAATTATTCCTCTCTATATTTACAACCAGTAGCAATAAACTTGGAGCTTTAAAATTTCATATATAAATCACATTTTTAATTTTGCATACCAGATACAAATTAGATCTGCTCCTAGTTTTTTAAATAGTTCATATTCCAATCACTTTGGTCATGTTTTATTTTAGCAATTTTTAATTTGCCTTTAGGGTGGTTTTGAATAAATCCTTAGGTGGTGCTCAGATTGAACACCTCAGCATTCTGTGCTCTTATACATTCAACTAGTTCTGGAGCCAAGTGAAATCATTGTTCAATTCTGGGCACTTGGAAAACTGCAAGGAACTCCATCATCATATGCAAACAGATAAACCTTCTGTAATGTATTGCTAATATATAAAAAATGTATGTGCACAGATTGGGCATGTGTGTATATGAGTGTGAGTCATCAAACTGTGGGAAGCAAAGGATAAATCTTGAGGTACACATTGCTTCCGTTTGTCAAAGGCTTGCAGATTCTGATAGGGTTTTGGCTTTACCAAGGTCTTTTTTGTTATTGTTAGATGCCATCAAGTTATGTCCGATTCATAGCAACCCTCATAGGGTTTTCAATGGCTGATCATTTCAGGATTGCCTCAGAAGAGGATTGCTACATCTTTCTCCCATTTTTTTCAGTGCTGGGAATCGAACCCGGGACCTCAGAGACTGCAAAGTGGCACTCTACCAACTGAGCTACATCCCAGCCCACCAACGTCTTTAGGTATTCTTATTTCCTAGGGCATAAATTTGAGTCTAGAAAAGAGGAAGAGACACTAACCTTTCCATGTAATTCTACTGATTTTCCAGAGGTAAAAAGCAAAGTGAATTTCTCAGGGGGCCAAAGAAGATGCCACTGCAAGAATGAGGAAGTCCAGCTGAGACACACTCAATCTTCTCTGTTCTGGAAAAAGACAAACTGCCTGGGGAGGTAGTCACCTCAACTGTAAAGGATAGTATCCAGAAGCCAGATACAGCCACTTATTAAAAGATGGAGCAAAGTAGGTATCCTGAGTAAATTGAACATGCTTAGAGTTGAGGTCAGTCAACACAGGAGAAAGGGGGCCTATGTGGAAGACAGATGTGAGGAAGAGATCTAGGAACACAGTCATGTCAAGTTCCAGCTCCTACCTGAGGGCTTAGTTGTAGAACTAAACACTTTGTTTAAATTTTTAAAGCATAGTCTTTGTAGTCACACAGACTTAAGTTTAAATTCTGGCCTAGACTCTTACAGTGGGAATTTGAGCAGTTTATTTAAAATCTCTGACTCTCAATTACATGATCTTAAAATAGGCATAATTATAGCAGTTACCTCTTTGGGCTGTGGAAAGGATTGAATTAGTTAACACAAGGTGCTTAGAATAGTGCATAGCCCAGACTGCATGTTCAATAAATAGTGACCATTGTCAAAATTAAAATTTGGGAGCACAACAAGCAAAGATGGGTTCAGAGCTAGAGGAAATGGGTTACCATAGATACCAAGTGGATCAGCATTTGTTCTCAGAGCATCACTTCAGTTTAGAATTTGGTTACTGAATTAGAGCAGGATTTTATACATAGGCATCTGAAATGCTTAACTAGGACCACCAAAATACCCTTTAGTGTATTTGGGTCTCTGGGACTGTGGGGTAGGAGAAGAAGTTGTCAAATGGTCCAGCTATTTAGAGAGGAAGGCAAAAAGGGCAGAGCACAAGACAATTCATCACCCTTGCAGCAAGACCCAACATAATGGCAAGCGCGCTTAAACCCCGTTATACTTCTCATTCTCAAATCATCCTGATCCAAGCCATCACCAACTTTTGCCTGGATTACTGCAATAACTTCCCAACAGCTGTTCCAGCTTTCATATTTACTCTATCCCAAATCAGTGGGAGAAGGACCTGGCAATCCACTCCCAAGGCAATCCCGAAACAGCCATTGAAAACCCTATGAGGGTCGCTATGAGTCGGATACCGACTCCATGGCACCTAACAACAACAACAATCCCAAATCAGGCCCACAATGCAGACGTAGTGCTTCCACTAAGGAATGATTCTCTGATTATAATATTAATTAGACTGTCCTGAAGACCTTTTCAAAATACCTTCTTCCAAAGAGTTGAATCAGAACCTTTGGTGTAACATTTTACTCCATTGCTGAAACCCTTCGGTATTTTCCTTTCTCACTCAAAGTGAAAGATAAGCTTCTCACCAGTGCCTATATGATTAGCAGGTTGTTTGCTTTTCTGACTTAATCTCTAACCACCTTCCTCCTTTCTCATTACACTCCAGACACTGCCTTCTTTGCTATTCTTTTGAACATGCCAAGCAAACTTCTACTTTGGATACTTTATGCTCACATTCCTGTTGCCTCGAACACTGTGTCCCTGATATATGCAAAGTTCACTCTTTCTCTTTCTTCAAGTCTCTGCTTAGATGTCACCTCATCACAGACCATCCATGCCTAGTCTATCTGGAGGAACACCCCAGGTGCTCTCTGTTCTTTTTCTATGCTTTTTTTCATTCACTACAAAACCCCATGAATAGCAGAGAAGTACTGACAATAGTGCCAGGCATGGCACAGTGGTGGGAAATGTTTCCATCTGTCATACATAGAGTTGCTATGAGTTGGAACCCACTCGATAGCACCTAACAATTACAATCAATTTGTTTCTATTTCCCCCACTAGAATGGAAGATATGCGAAGACGGGGATTTTTGTTTGTCCTATTCATAACTACATTCTCAGATCCTAGCTAGAACTGTGTCTGATGTATAGAAGATGCTCAATAAATATATGTTGTACATTGAATGAATGAGTTAATGAATGAATGAGTCTATGTCTTTTCCTTCTTAGGCTCTGAGTGTATAGGGAGAGCCAGAGGGGATTCCCAAGCTATCACAATGCATATTCAGCAGAATTTGTGTCCAAAGGCCAAGCTCAGGACTACATTAATTAATTGTAATGATTAATAATCATTACATCCATTTTTTTTGGTTCCGTGGTCCTAGGATGGACCCCAAACCATGACCCCAAGCCAGCTTAAAGCCTGTTAATGAAATAAGCCTGATAGCTACTACAAAACCTTATCTAGAGGCTTGGAGTGGAAAGATTTCTTAGCTCAGCTCTGAAAACCTAGCAGATGGTTATGCAAATGTGATATCTGATAGTAATACCACATTTGCATAAGTACTGTATTTTCAAAGCAATTTATTGCTTTACAAAAGGCTGGACTAGAAATGGTACATTATGTGTTTCCCATTAGCTCTCAAATGTGATTGCAGTACAGGTAAAGTGCTGGGTGGTTCTGCATTGCTCAGGTTGGTGCAATAAAGCCTTGTGAGGCTACCATGTGGATCCATGTGGATCTTCAAATAATATGAAGTTTCCAGAAACTGCTTTTGCCTAGTTTTTTTAGTTGAGGAGTGACAGGATTGGCCTTCATTGCCACTTTTCTGCCTTGTTTACATTCTATCCCACCTAGTCCTGCAGGATGATTTATTCTCAGAGTCCTGCCTTGGATATTGTCATTTCCTCAAGCTGGGAGCTTGGAGTCTTCCTTGAATAGAAATCTCTTTGTTTTATTCTCTGCCAGTTTGAATTCTAGCTGTCCTCTAGGGGTAGATTAAGTATCCCATACTGAGCAAAGTCTTCTGTAACCATCCCATAATAAACTGATGGTACCTTTGATCTCTAGTAGGAAGCTCTGCCCATGTCGCTAGTAGAGTCTTTCAGAAATTGCATATATGAAAATTGTCACAACGAAAAGCATGTCAAAATGAATCACATTATGATGTACATTAAAAATTTCTAATAAAAAAAAAAAAAAGAAGTCTTATCTTTGACGATCATATTGATTAGTATGTCTTGGGCTTCAATCCTGGAACTGTCATTTCCTAGATGTATCACTTCAGTCACTTCACCTCCAAAATGATCACACTTTAGTAGAAAAACTAAAATATTTATAAAATTAAAACCACTCAAAGTTCGAATGTCCCAAGCATAAATATATCATTGTTGTTAAGGAGATGTGAAAATGCTAATTATCCCAATTTGATCAGTACTCTTTGTATACATATATTGAAACCTCACAGTGTACACCCTAAGTATGTACATTGTTGTGGTTAGGTGCTGTCCAGTTGGGTCCAACTCATAGTGACCCTATGTACAACAGACAAACTCCCGGTCACTGTGCCATTCCCAGCACTATGTCAGTGCTTCTCTGCTACTCATAGGGATTTTGATGGCTGGTTGTTTTGAAATTGTTTCTGGAGTGGGCTGCAGGTCCATCTTCCATTTTTGCTGTACTGGGATTGAATCCAGGACCTCAGAGCATGCAGAGTAAGCACTCTACCAACTGAGCTAAAGCACAGCCCATATAAATATGTAAAATTATTATTTACTAATTATAGAGGAAAATAAATTAAACAAATAAAAATGACAAGTTAAAAAAATACTTAGAAGATATGTTTGTAATACTTGGGAGTTAAAGCCAGGGCCTTGCACACACGTTGCAAATGCTCTACTCCTGGGCTATACCTCTCGCACATTCATTTATTTTTTTATTTAAAGAAAAGGTCTTACTAAGTTATGCAGAATGCCTGTGGCTTTCAGCTTGTGATCCTCCTGCTTCAACCTCCCAACTTGCTGGAATTAGAAGCATTTACCTCCACAAATGCTTCACCTAAAAACAGCAACAATATATAATGATTAAGCTGATCCACAAGTAAGATAACTGGCAAAGGAAGTCTGCATTTAAAGAAAATAAAATGAGGATATCCAAAATGATAATTATAATGTCCATTAGCAAATTAAAATTTAACTGGCCTAACCAAATACTGGGTACATGCCTGCAATTCCAGCTAATTGAGAGGCTGAGGCAGGAGGATTGCAAGTGCAAGGACAAAATAGCCTACACAACTTAGCTAGACCCTGTCTCAAAATAAAAAATAACAAAGTGTCTGGGGGTGCAGCTCAGTGGTAGGGTACTTGCCTACCATGTACAAGGGCCTAGGTTCAACCCCCCAGTATTGAAAATAATAATAATAATAAAAATAGGACTACAAAGTATCAGTAAAATATGATCCATAACTAGGGGAGATGTTAGTAAAAATAGGCACAGAAATGACACATGAAATTAGCATATAAAAATTATAATGGATATTATAAATGTGGTAAAGAATTTAAAGGAAAACATACGTAATAAGGAGAAATTGAATCTATAAAAAAGAATTAAATAGAACTTCTAGAGCTGAAAATACAATAACCGCAATGAAATGTTTACTGGATATTCTTAGGAGCATGTTAAACACTTCAGCAGATAAGATCATAGAACTTGAAGGCCTAGCAGTAGAAACTGTACAAAGTGAGATGCAGAAGGGAAAATGATCAAAAATAAATAAAGAGAACTTCAGTGATCTCTGGGATAGTATCAGTTGTTGTTGTTGTTAGGTGCGGTCCAGTTGGTGTCAGACTCATAGCGACCCTACATACAACAGGGGAAACACTATTGTCAGTGCCTCTCTGCTATTCATAGGGTTTTCAATGGCAGATTGATTTTTGGGAGTGGGTTGCCGGGTCTTTCTACAAGTCCACAAGTCTGCAGTATCTGGTGTTCCCAGATGGTCTCCCATCCAAGTACTAACCAGACCTAACCCTGCTTAGCTTAGCTTCCGGGATCTGACAGGATCGGAAGACACAGTGCTACGGCTGCAGGCATAGTATCAGTAGTAGTTGTTGTTGTTAGGTGCCGTGGAGTCGGTATCCAACTCATAGCGACCCTCTGTACAACAGGTGAAACAGTATTGTTAGTGTTTCTCTGCTATTCATAGGGTTTTCAATGGCGGATTGATTTTTGGGAGGGGGTTACCGGCTCCATCTCCCAAGCCTACAGCACCTGGTGTTCCCAGGTGGTCTCCCGTCCAGGTACTAGCCAGGCCTGACCCTGCTTAGCTTCTGAGATCTGATGGGATCGGATGCCACTGTGGTAGGGCTGCAGGCATAGTACTAGTAGATGAAGAAAATATGTAATCACAGTTCCTGACATGGCAGTGGGAGTCCAGAAAAATGTTTGAAGAAATAATGGCCAAATATATTTCAAATTTGATGAAGTGTAGAAATCTACAGATGTGAGAAGATCAGCTCAGGCTGCAACAAAGCACATCATAGTCAAATTGTTGAAAACCAGCAAAGAGGGAAACATATTAAAAGCAGTTAGAGAAAAAAAGAAGAAATCTTACATAGAGGGAAAGAAAGATAAAAAATAAGCATTGATTCCACACCAGAAAAAATGCAGAAGGGAAGAAACCCACCTTTCAATATAGACAGTTTTTTTCAGAAAAACAAAAGCTGAGAGAATTCATCACCAAACAACCTGCATAATAAGAAAACTTTTTCCAGCTTAAGGAAAATAGTAGCTGTGGAAACTTGGATCTACACAACAGAATGAAAAGTGCTAGGAATTTTTAAACTTTTTCTCATTGCTTTTAAAGCATAATTGAGTGGCTAAATAATTTTAAAATGTACTGTGAGGTAGATAATGTGCAGATGTAAAAATATATGAAAAGTAATAACATTTGAGGGAAATACTGTAAAAGTCCTACATTATACATGACATAATACAACATTATTCAAAGTAGACTCTGATAAGTTAAAAGTACATATTGTAAACCCTACAGAAACCATTAGAAAGCAATAGATGTAAAATCAAGCCATTAGGGGAGAAAATATGTGTCCTAAAAGAAAACTAAGCAAAACCAAACAAGAAACAACAACAACAAAACAAAACTGTCAATCTAAAATAAATCAGGAATACAAGAGGAGAGAGTGAAAAAATGAACAGATGGGACAAATGGAAAAAAAGTATTTTGATGGCAAATTTAAACTCAGCCATATAGATAATTGCATCAAATGCAAATTGTCTGAACACACCAGTTAAACAACAAAGTAAAGTTTGTCGTACTAATTAAAAAAGGGCTGACTCAATCATGTGCTCTTTATAAGGGACATATTTTCAAAATTCATACCAACATTGATTAAAAGTAAAATGGTAGAAAAAGATATGCCATGCAAACACTAATTATAGGAAAGCTTGAGAGTTGTGTGAATATCAGACAAAATGGACTTCTGAATAAGGAATATTATCAGTGATAAAGAGGGACAATATGTAATGATAAAAGGGTTGATTTATCAAGAAGACGTTCCAAACAATTATTTATATATCTAAACATGTTGTAAACTTCATGTAACAAAATGAGAATTTGACAAGAGTACAATCTTAGTTGGAGATTGGTCAACATACTTTCAATAATTGCTTAAACTAGTAGAAATAAGTCAGTGAGGACAAACAAAATTTGAACACCATTAAATACCTTGACCTTGCTGATGTTTCTAGACCACCCATTAGCAACATATATATTCCTTTCAAGTACACATGGAACCATCAGTAGACCATATTCTTTGTCCTAAAATACACCTGAAAGACTAAAAATATTGAAACAATGCAGAATATGTTTTCTGTACAAAAACTAAATATCAATAAAAGTTATTTGAAAAATCCACAAATTGTTATAAACAAATAACACATTTGTATTCATCCACGGGCCTACAAAAAATAACTAGGGGAACTGGAAAGCATTTGGATGGAATGAAAATAAAAACACATTTTTAGTTTTCACATGAGTGATAACATATACCTGGTTTATTTTATTTAACATCTTGCCCTCCAGTTCTATCTGTTTTTCTGCAAATGACAGGATTTCATTTTTTTATGGATGAATAATTTGCATTATGTAAATATACATTTTCTTTAGCTATTCATCTGCTGTTGGACACCATGACAATTATGCATAGCATTGCAGTAATCATGGCAGTGTAGGTTATCTCTGTGATAGGCTAAGTTCACTTCAGTTGGATACATACTATGTTACTGACTTTTCTTGGCACTGTGACAGAATGCTTGACACAAACAACTTAAAAAAAGGGAAAATTAATTTTTGACTCACAATTTCAAAGGATTCAGTTCATGGTCACTTGGTCCCATGCCCTTGGGCAGAACATCATGGCAGTGAGCATGTGTGTTAGAGGACTTTCTTCACCTCATTTTGGACTGGAAGCAGAGTGAGTGTGACAAGAAGGGAAGAGGGACAAAATACCTCAAGGACCTGCCCTCAGGGACCTCCTTCCTCCAACTGTGCCAGACTTCCTAAAGTTTCCAGGATCTCCCAAAATAGCACCACCAGCTAGGGACCTAGGCTTTAACACAAAAGACTGTACAGGACATTTTATATTCAAACTATTATATATACCCAAAAATGAATCATTATAAAAAAGTTGATCTCAAAGAAGAAGAGACTAGAACAGTAATTACTAGGAAGGGGAACTGGGAGGGAGAATACAAGGAGTTTGGATAATAGTTACCAAAATATAGTTAGACAGGAGTAATAAGTTCTAGTCA
>VMDO01007553.1:0-90245 GCA_007922755.1 Pedetes capensis | reverse complement strand
AAAGTTTTCTTCATAGATAAGAAAAATATCAACTCATATATTATTAAATAATTATCTTTTACATAGTTAAAATTATATGTATAAAATATTATAGATTAATGGGACAAGTTATAAGTATTTCAATGTGCTAAATATCAAGTATACTGAAGAAATGTAATTACAACCTTGTGCCTATTTACTATTCTATTATGAATGGACAAAGAAATTGACTATAAAATACTCAGACACTATTATCTACTGTAAAGCCATGGATTTCCATATTTAAAATGTCTACTTATAAGATCATATGTCAGTAGTTACTCAACATCACAAGTAGAAAATATTTCAAGTTATTTGAAGGTGTCATTTTGACCCATTTTAGAAATAATGCATAGGCCTCAAAAAAAAAAAATAAAAAGGATTGCCTTTAAATAAAAACATATAAACCTGACATGTAAAAATAAGTATTTTTGTATGCTATATAAGAATTTTTCTCGTATTTTTGTGGTGCTGGGAATTGAACCCAGGGCCTCAGAGTACTCAGAGCAAGCACTCTACCAACTGAGTTAAACTAGCAAAAAGTGGGAGAAGAACTTGGCAGCCCAGTCCTGAAGCAAACACAAAACAATTAGCCACTGAAAACCCAATGTATGGCAGAGAAGAACTGACATAGTACTGGCCATGGCACAGTGTTGGTACTGTTTAGTTCTGTTGTACATAGGGTCACTGTGAGTTGTACCCAACCCAACGGCACCTAACAACAACAACAACATATGAGAATAGTTCAACAAAACAGACATTAAATGCATATTAGTATTCAACTGCATATTCACATAGATGGCATCAAAAGTCCTTATAGAGTTGAAACTATTTAAGACACGGAAACTTACACTGACTATTTCAATACAGCTTTACAACTTCTATCTATTGCACAGTCAACTTCTAGGTCTATCTAAATGTCCATAGGAAGCAGCATTATTGCTTCAAGATTTGGGGAAATTTATTGCCTATCTCTTCTCATTTATATTTTTGCAAGAAATATTGCAGGTACTCAATATTTAGAAATTTTCAGTAATGTGGATTACTGGACTTTATCTATACCAAACCAGACTATGTGGAAAACAATGACATGGAAACACTGCCCAGCTCCACTCAGGCACCTGAATGTCATGAAACAAGATACGTGATGAGGCAATCAGAATGTAATATGTGCATGAAATTGAAAACTCTAGGCAGGTGGGGCATGGTGGAGCATAGGTATAACCCCAGCGAGTTGAGCTGGTGAAAAAGTAGGATAGCAAGTTCAAAGCCAGAGAAGCCAGAACTTTGCAAGAGTTGGTCTCAGAATAAAAAATAAAAGATGGGCTGGGGAAGCAGCTCATTGGTAAAGCACTTGCCTAGCATGCATGAGGCCCTGGGTTCAAACTTCACCAGTACAGGAGAGAAAAAAAAGGAAGGAAAAAAGAAAAGGCTTAGGTGCTTGTCCTGTCTTAACTTGCTATAACTTTTAATCAAGTTAATCATGACTATATTATTTTATGATGTTGAAATAATTTATCAAATATGATTTAACCAAAAACAAATGTTATTTCATTTTTTCATTAATATTAAATGCAAACACATTTGTTTTTCAAAATATACTTAGATACTATTTTTTAAGATGAAAAAATCAGGCAGTATTTTGTGATATTAAATTTGCCTCTTTTATCAATAATAGAAAATATTTTCTTAGTACTTGTTAGTTGGGCCTTGTTTTATATGACCTACAAATATTAACATTTTTGTGTGTGTGGTACTGGGGGTTGAACCCAGGGCCTCGCACCTGCATGCTTTGCAAGTGCTGGACCATTGAGCTGTGCCCCCAGCCCATTTTCTTTTTTACTTTTTTTTGAGACAGGGTCTCACTAAATTACGCAGCCTGCCTCTGGTCTCCAACTTGCGATCCTCCCACCTCTGCCTCCCAAACTGCTGGGATTATAGGCATGCGCCATGGCGCCCATCATCAAATATTAACTCTTTAAAACCTCATAAAACTTGTTATTTTATAAAAGTTATTATTTTGTGCCAGGCACGATGGCGCATGCCTGTAATCCCAGCCACTCAGGAGGCAGAGGCAGGAGGATCGCAAGTTCGAGACCAGAGGCGGTCTGTGTAATTTAGCGAGACCCTGTCTCAAAAAGTAAAAAATGGGTTGGGGGTGCAGCTCAGTGGTCAAGCACTTGCAGAGCATGCAAGTGCAAGGCCCTGGGTCCAACATCCAGTACCACAAAAAAAAAAAAAAAGTTATTATTTTATAAACACAGGGTAAGAATTCACATTCAAATAATCTGTGTCCATAGTCATAGGTATTATACCATACTTTATATGAGACATAATTTTCTTAGTGTTTCAGAAGCATTTAATTTTGGATTAAATGAGTTTGTGCATATGAAAATATAAATGTGTGCCCCCTAGAAGTCATTAACTCCATTTCCTTCTTCTCTGTCTGTGGTATTACATTCACCTCCACGAGAGGATGCGAGTTTCCATTTCTATGTGTAGCAATCTCTTTTGTCAGGAGTCATGCATTAACAGCTTTTCTACAGTGGCTTCAATCCAAGTCTTAGCTCTTAGCAAGTACCACAGTAAGGAACATGCAATTCTTGTTGGTAACTTGGCTGCAAGTCAGTTCCTTTCACATGAAGGAGAATCGCAAGCAGATTCATAGCAAATCATCTTCATCCCTAATTAATCAAACCAGATATAATTTTCCCTGTACTTTATGAATATCAGATTTCAATTTAATTTTTATTAAAGGAATATCAGATCTCTTTTTCTATTTTGTAAAAAGTGAAAATACTAAAGGCATACCAGATAAGTAGAAAATTTGATCACAAACTTAAGATTAAAACTGGATGCCTCATCGTCAAAAGAACAAGATTCCTTGTATTTTAAAATTTACAAGGGAGAGATGTAGAATTAAGGACAAATTGGGAAATAGGAGGTGTTGGGAATTACATACCACAGTTACTCATTTTACACAATTTCGAGTGCACCAGAGATTGGTACTTTGGCTGTGTAATATGTGGCACTCTATGGCACATTTTCCCACTTTTAATAAGCAAATCTTCAGTAATGTTGACATTTTTTCACGTTTAGTAATTGCTGATAATTTCCAAAAAATAATTTCCTTATTAAATATAAGAAAATACTGGAGATAGGCTATAAAGATTCACCAAATATCTTCCTTAATATTTAAAACACCAAAGATTTGCAATCCACTTATCCTCATTCTTTGCAATAGCCACTGGCTTTTCAAAGGGAATTATGTGCCAATTCCTTATTTCCTTCAACTGACTGACTACCAATGCTTGGGGATCACCTTCAAGAGCAAATAGTCTTTCTGGATCCTTCAGCATCTTAGTCCATGGAAAAACCAAAAGGTCTTATTTTTAAATCTTCCTTTCAGCAATTCCACAGCAATAAAGTTAATGGTTTGCTAAACCCTTGAACACCACTGAAAGCAGGAGTCTGCATATTTGTCTTCTAACTTCCTGTCTGTTCTACTTTCCACTCTTTAAACAGTTGTTCTTCTATAAAGGCTCAGTAGGGAGCTGTTCCCCATGGGCTCAGTCAAGTGTTCACATCCCCTGGTCTCACTTGCAGCAGATTCAATACATATTTATTCAGACAAAATTGAGCCCTTGGAAGATGTGGTGAGTTCTCAATTTGTCGAATGGCAAAATAAAACAAAAAAGACTAAAGACGACCTTGCATTTCCAAACTGAAAAGTTTTATCATATAGCAAATAAAATTAAAATGTTCTCTATAGTCTTTGTACATCTACTTTTCTTTGAAACTTATAAGAAAATTTTAAAATTCTGTATGAAAAGTATTTAAAAGAATAAGCTTACTAAATTTCTGGTGATATTATGTAGCAAAGAGTCATTCAAACTTAAGAGGGATAGTTTTTCACCAGCTATGAGATTTACCCAGTTTCAAAAGTCAAAGATTTTTTCATAAAATATCAGCCCTACTGATAACCAATAAATAATGGATTTAGTATTATATGGAAATTTTATAAGCTTCCAACTACTTTTATTTCAAGGAATATATATACTTAAGAAGAAGAATATAGCATCTTGATTGGCGGAAGACTCATTAACAATGTGTATTATGCAGATGACACAACTCTGCATGCGGAAAGTTAAGAGGATTTGAAACATTTACTGATGAAGATCAAAGAACACACACAGGCTTCAGTATGGATTGTATCTCAACACTACCAAAACAAAAATCTTTACAACTGGGTCATTACGCAGCTTCGTGATAAACAGAGAAGAGATTGAGGTTGTCTAAGGTTTTAATTTACTTGGTTCTACAATCAACACTCATGGAAGCAGCAATCAAGAAATCAAAAGACACATCTCATTGGGAAAAGCTGTTGCAAACGACCTCTTTGAAGTGCTGAAAAGTAAAGATGTCACATTGAAGACAAAGGTATACCTGATTCATCCCATGGTATTTTCAGTTGTATCATATGGTTTTGAAAGCTGGATGTTGAAATAAGAGACACAGGAGAAGAATTGATGCTTTTGAATTATGTTGCTGGAGACAAATATTGACTATACCATGGGCTGCCAAAAGAACCAACAGATTTGTCCTAGAAGAAGTGTAGCCAGAGTGCTACTTTGAAGCAAGGATGGCTAGACTGTGTCTGATGTATTTTGGACATGCTGTCAGAAGGGGCCAATCCCTGGAGGAGGACATCATGTTTGAGAGAGTGGCAGGTCAGTGAATAAAAGGAAGGCCCTCAACTAGATGGACTGACACAGTGTCTAAAAAATGGGCTTAAACATAAAGATCGTGTGCCTGGCACAGAACTGGGGAGTATTTCATTTTGTTGTACATAGGGTCGTTATGAGTTGGACCCAACTTGATGGTGCCTAATAACAATAAACAATATACCATATCAAACAATAAACAATACCATATCAAACAGAGACACAAGACTATGTTGGGGATTCTCATAATGGTAAGGAAAAAAAAACAAGATAGGTAGACAGACAGATAAAAAGAATCAAATATAACAAATGAGTACATGACCACAGAATCTCAATTTTAATTAAAATTTACCTAGAGAAGCTAGTACCAGTGAAAATACTGGTAGCTTAAAATGTATTTTATGTCATTGTTGTTGTTGTTAGGTGCCGTCGAGTCGGTATCCAACTCATAGCGACCCTTATAGGGTTTTCAATGGCTGAGTGCTTCGGGATTGCCTTGAGAGTGGATTGCCAGGCCCTTCTCCCATTTTTGCAGTGCTGGGAATTGAACTCGGGGCCTCTGAGACTGCAGCACAGCGCTCTACCCACTGAGCTAAATCCCAGCCCAGAAAATTCTTTGTAGTGTCAATGAGCATTAGGCCAGCATGGTTTCAACTGGACCCAACATGAGTTAGCAAGAGTTTTTTAAACAAATATGTTATTTTCCTGGATATCTTCTATTCTCTTGAATGCTGAATTCATAATTAATAAAACCAATTCAACTATAGAATGTGCTGTACTAAAAAATTGTAGGAAACTACTCCTCTCATTGCCTGCAGCCATACCACTGTGGTACTCAATCCCATCACATCTCGGAAGCTAAGTAGGGTCAGGCCTGGTTAGTCCTTGGATGGGAGATCGCCTGGGAACACCAGGTGCTGTAGGCTTGGGAGAAGGACCTGGCATCCCACTCCCCAAAAACAATCCACCATTGAAAACCCTATGAATAGCAGAGAAGCACTAACAATAGTGTTTCATCTGGTGTATGTAGAGTCACTATGTGTCCAAAATTGACTTGATGGCATCTAACAACAACAATTCCTCTCATTAATCTTGATACATTATCACTCGATATAGGAAAATACCAAATTAAAGTTGTTCCATTTAGGTATGAATGAATGAATTGCTTTAAAAATGGCAAGAGAGTGTTGTATTTTGATCAAAGAGGAGAAGGACCACATGACCCACCTAAGATGTCATTCACCAGAGGACTTGATGCTAGAGTCATTGCATCATTAAAAGTCTACTTTCTCCTTACTTCTTAACACATAATCACAAGATAATACCTGCCCCCAAGACGGTATCACAGCAACTGTCACTGAAAATGTCATCTTAGAGTTTGGAACATTCTTACAATTTTATTTAATCCTTCTGATTGGGATTCCTTGCTATAAATATATACTAACAATATGCTATTTTACCAATATGTTTCAGGTCTATATTGTAATATAGACCCTAATGATAAGTATTTGTTTAAATCATAAAAAGGAATGAAAATTAAAACTCGTTCCCCGTGTTTATATAGAACAGGATAGTTTCAAGTGTATACCATGCATTACAGAGGAAGATGTGATGCATAGTAAGTAACGATACTTTCAGCTGCAAGTCAGTCTGGCCTAGCAAGGTGCTCTGATTTGTCATATCTAAGAATTCTGGATGGTAAAGACCAGGCATGGGTCTGTTATGGCTTTCAAATTCTTTCTTCATGCCCACCAAATGCAGACATTTCTTAATAGCCAAGCCATCTAGGGGTAAAGAAACTCCATACACTCATAAATGTGTTGTACTCATTTGCTCTGGTACCATATTTTATCTTATGTCTGAAAATATGATGTCCAAGTTACCATCCATGTGAATCAACAAAGGGCAACAAGTCAAATCAAACAAACCTTCCCCAAATATATTTACATACTGCAATTAGAGGGGAAGATTGCTTCAAAACCAACAAAAATACAATGTGTTCTTGATAACTAGCAATAACTGAGTCCTTTGTTAAAGTTTACAAGACGCAGCTAAAGAAAGTAAGGGCAGAGCTGAACAGAGGGTCGCCTGAGTCCTCTCCTTTCTCTATGGTTCACCACTATAACATCTTGGATAAAATGAAATGAAATCTTTGGAAGCATATCACAATTGCTATCCTTGCCTTTGCGAGGACTTCAGACAGTATAAAGCAAAGACTGGTCACGTACAGTAATAATTCAACCTAGAAAACGTGCAGAATTGCCTGAGTACATGAGGATGAGCCCCCATGCATTGATTGTGTAGCCTCACTCACTTCTTCCATCACCCACCATCTCGCGAAGGAGAGGAGATAAACATTCCACTGTGCTTGTGCATTGAAAGGTTTGTTGTGTCTCCATCCTGCTGAGTGGGAATTGGTACTTTACATCTTTGAAATATATTCTTAGCTCTATCTGTTAAAACTGGATTAAGGACTGTCCATTTATGACACACTAGAACTGTGATCTGTTAATATTTTCTATATATGGTTGCAACGAAGCTCCAGTCTCCTTTGTTATTCAACATCAAAATAAGGGGAATTTTTCTTTCAATTTGGCAGGATTTTGCACTTTCAAAATAAAGTAACTGTAGGTCTACTTTCTATCATGAGCCATGCAGGAAGAAAATGCCACCGTCCTGTGTTCTACTGAATTACAATGTTTGTACTCTAAGAGCCATCAAAATTATTTTAGTTATTCCCACTGAAAAGTATTTGAAAATATTCATACAGTTAAAAGAAACAATTGTATGTATATTCTAAAATATCCTACTAGCATCTGGTAAATACGACTCAAACCACAGTTATATTTTCACCTGAAGAACTGCGTTTGCAACTGAAAACCAATAAATCATGTTCTTATTCTTTGCATTGGAGTTCTGCAGCACATGGTTTATGGGAATGAGAAGTATGTCCACCCTGAATGAATTCCAACTTTGCATTATGGTGCAGCAGACGGAGTAAGCAAGTTTTAGGGAGGGCAAACCAGTTACCTAACCATGTTTGTCCAGATCAGACACATCTCAGGACAGTGGGCATCATGGCTACCAGCCTGGTGGCACTTGAGCCTGTGTGATGGCATTCAGCCACCTCAATTCCCCGGGAGGTTTCATTTAACTGTGGTAGACTTCTTTTGCTGTCCTAAACTGCTGCATTGTGATTTTATATACCAGAAGCAGCTGCTGTGTTCACTGATGGGAAAAGGAAAAATTGAGTAAATAACTTATATCAGTATATCAAATATTATGGAATCTTTTCAAAGAACAGAGAGCTCTTAGCATATTTTAATATGGAAATAAACAGTTCTATCTAAGAGATTTTACAAATGATAGCTTCAGATATCAAATCCTTCTAGGTTTCTTCTATGCACCAGCCTAGCCCAAGACACCCATTCTCTTTTCTCGGGATTACTGAACACACTTTAATTCATGCATCTGCCTAGGGAACTTCTTTCCCATCTCATCTTCACAACAAAGCAACATTTTTTTTGGACATGAAGATGAAATCAACACTCCTCTACTATAGTCCCTGGTATACAACAAGTGCTCAGGACATATTTTTGTGTGAATAAGCAAATAAATTATAGCAAATGAGATATTGATGATACAAGGAACACTTAGAAAATAGATCTAATTTGTTGGTTATTGGGAGACGAGGAAGGTGTCAATTCAAAAATCATTTCAGATCATTGAAACCATTATTTAGAATAGCACAGAAGAGACACCAAGCAGACTATCAAACTTACTTCCTCCTTCGGGGCTATACTTTATAGCTGGACTATGTTTTCCATTTTTGTTTTTGTAGTTTAATGTGGATATAGGAATTATTGCTAGTCAATACACTGAGAAAGTGATAATTGCCATTTCTGAGTCTGACTCCCAACCACATTCCATCTGTCATCTTCTCTGCCATTACCCCTCCCTATTTGAAGTAGGAAAGGATGTAGCTGGCAACATAACTCATCCTACCCCTCTCTGATAGTAAAAATCTAGTACTAACTCTAAGACATTCATGCCACACAGCAAAGCAAAGTCAGTTCCCAAGTTTCATGTTGGCCTCAGATAACTCCCTGAACCCATGCTATAAAGCATACCTATATTTAGTCAAACATATGTCATTGTTGTTGTTAGGTGGCATCAAGTCAGTGTCCAACTCATAGCGACTCTATGTACAACAGGTGAAACGCCATTGTCAGTGCTTCTCTGTTATTCATAGAGTTTTCAATGGCCGATTGTTTTTTTTGTTTTTGTTTTTGTTTTTTAGCTTTTTGGGGGAGAGGGGGAGGGGAGTGGGTTGCCAGGTCTTTCTCCCAAGCCTACAGTACCTGGTGTTCCCAGGCGGTCTCCCATTCAAGTAAGTACTAACCATGCCCGACCCTGCTTAGCTTCCAAGATCTGACAGGGTGGGATGCCAGTATGGTATGATTGCAAGCCAATGTATATACAATTTAAGGGAGAAAGAAAAAGAACTGGAGAATAATGTGTGGATAAAGATGGAAATAAAATGCCCTTCAATATATTATATGCAAAAATATGTACTATAAAAAAATTATGTTCCAGAAAAAAGAAATTAGGAAAAATAAGCCAAAGAATACAACTGGACGTTAGTTTACTCAACATTACCTATTGAAGTTTGGAAATAATAATTGTAATGTGCTAAATGAAAGTCTTTTACAAAGAGAAATTCTATACCATAATTTTAGAAAGAACCTAATGTTGTATTCAATGGGAAAAGTATGTGGTAATACACTCCTGAAGTAATGCTGAAATAATCAGCCAGTAAAATCCCCATGAGGGTCACTGTGAGTCGGACCTGACACGTCAGCACCTCACAACACCACCACAACAAAGGACAATTAAGGATTCTGTTATTAACCATCTGCTATCTGTAGCCATTATTTTAAAAGAAACTCAAAAGAATAGGACATACTTGAGTCATCATATGTAGGTGAACTTGTTTACATTAGAATGACAGACTTTGCCATAGAATCTTAGGAAAGGAGGCTTTCAAATGAGCTGATAAATTATGTGGTCAGACAAGGTAGTGGGTCAAATGGAAAACATCTCATTAGATGAGGCGATGACAGTTCTGAGATTATGATAGTTATGAGTAAGAGGAGTGCCAATTAAATTGTCCCAAAAGATAAAACTAAGAGCTTCTCTTCCACAGCAGTACATGATAAAAGGTTTTCTCTTGCCTTAATTTTCAACAAAATTGGAAAAAAATAAGGGTTAAATACTAAAGCTTTAAAAACCAGGATCATTCTGTCATAATTAGGAAATACACTACTTCCTCAAAAAGACTGTTCACATACTGTTAGAATTCAGGCTATTTTTTTCAACAACAAGCTTTATGGAGTTTTCTGTGAAAATTACTTCTTAACTTTAGTCAAAATATTTTTAACTAATAAGGCATTCTACACCTCACAGGATAGGAGAAAGACTAAAATAATGGAAAAATACATCCATTACTTGCATTTCATTAATAGACTGTTAAGAGAAACATTTAAATATATAGAAGAGGAAAAAATTCTGTATACATATAAAGACATTTTATATATCTAATGACGGGCTGGGATTTGGCTCAGTTGGTAGAGCACTGGGCTGCAGTCTCTGAGGTCCCGAGTTCAACTCCCTGCACCACAAAAATGGGAGAAGGACCTGGCAATCCACTCCCATGGCAATCCCGAAACAGTCAGCCATTGAAAACACTAGGAGGGTCACTATGAGTTGGATACCGACTCAAAGGCACCTAACAACAACAACAACAACATCTAATGACATTGGATCATATTACCATAATATTTTCCAATCTTATATTCTCCTTCCCTCTGCACTTTAGTATCAGGACTTTCTTAAATAGACTTTCATAATAAGTCTTCTGAAGAACTGAAAGGACAGTTCCAGAAATAGGAAAAGCAACCTCAACTTTAAAATTATTTCTTTGGAGGTGTCTTTCAATCCCAATTTTGAAGGTAAATGTTTGCAATAAGATTTGATTCCTAAATACTAGTCGAATCAGTCGACGACAGTTAAGGAAGGAAAAAAAAGTATTTCATCTATGCTTAAAATCAATTGATTTTTTATGCAAAATGCCTTTGTATGCTCACTCTGAATTCAGAAAATTTGGAATGATAAAATGTAAGATCTGAGAGGGATCTTAGAGATTATCCAACACAAAGTCCTCAATATAGAGATTAGCACCACTGTGCAGGAGAAGACTCCACACACATGTCAACTCTCACTCCTGTGTGCATAAACTGAGCAGCTCTGAGCAGCTGCAAGAGCTGCAAATAAAATACATCTCTTCCCTAAACAATTAAGACTGATGAGAGAACAACATTTAATTCCCAAAGGGAAGGGGAAAATATTTTATAAATGGCCACCTTCTATCTGAGAAGCAAAAAAATAGGATCCCTCCGCCCAGCCTGTACACTCCACTTACTCTTCCTATGTTTACCCATGTGCTTGTTCTATGCACCTACGTTGAGAATGTATTTTCTCCAGTTTCTCCAAGGATAAAATCTCCTTCATGTCTTGGGAATGTGGTCCGAGGTGGGGGTAGTCACTTGGCTGCATGGAGAAGGAAGTGTGCTGGGGATCCAAGTTTTCTGCTTGCAGACTCTCAGGCATTCCCCAGATTCCAGCACCTCTCCTCTCTGTGCTTTCTGCAATTGTTGTTACCTCTAAGCACTTGAGAAGCTATGGAGGAACATTTTCCCCACCTGAAGAGTCCACATGTCACACATTCCTACTTCATTTAAGTACTACTCTCTCAACCTCTTGAAAAGTAGTGTTGAGATATCTTAAATCCATTTACTGATATTTTGACTCCTGTAGATTAATTCCACTTTCTAAGAATTCATTTGGTGGATATTTTACAAGACAAATATATATATATACATATATATATATATATATATATATGTATGTATGTATATATATCATAAACTGTCAAGTTTTATTAAATAGATGTATATTTTTAAGCTATAGGCATATAAATATATATAAAATAGAATGAAAACTCTGTGAAGACTTTGTCATTTATGACCTCTACTATTTCTTCTTCATCTAGAACAGATTCTGATCAATAATTACTTTTGCATGAAAACACACACATTTACAAAACCAGAGTCATTATATCTACGTAAATTATTTTCACACTGTTGTTGTTGGTACCATCAAGTTCGGTCCAATGTATAATGACCCTATGTACAACCGATCTAAATGCTACCTGACACTGTGCCATGCCCAGTACTTACTGGGCATGGCACAGTGTCAGGGTTTCTCTGCTATTCATAGAGTTTTAGATGGCTGATTGTTTCTGAAGTGGGCTGCCAGGTCTTCCTCCCAAGCCTATCCACCTAGTATTCCAAGATGATCTCCCATCCAAGTACTAACCAGGCCCGACCCTGCTTAGGTTCTGAGACCTGATGGGATGGGACACCACGGTGGTATGGCTGTACACTTTTATACTGTAGCTCTCTCTGTACCATGTTCTATTAATATTTGATCTTTTCTTAAACTCTCATTGAAACATAACTTCAACACATTCGTTCACATGGGAATTCTGTAAATACAGTCCGTATTATTGCTAAGAGAAAATTTATATTCTGTACAAAGATTTAGAAATAGCTGATAAATTACATAAGCATGCTTATGCATACAGTGTATAAATATGTATTTATTTCTATAGCCTCTGATTTAAGTGGAAAATAGCTTCTTGTTCATTCTTTACAGTTGAGCTCACTTATCTCTGAGGATGTATAAAAACTGGCCCAGAGTCAGAAAATTTGAGCGATACTCATGTTTTGGTACAAAAAGCAGACCTTATCTTGACTTGTATAGTATGTTGTTTCTCAGTAGCAGAAAATCACCACGTATCATTCGGAGAGAGGCTTCATACACTTTGGATTCACAGATTCAGTCTGTCACATAAAACACACACATGCAGTTCCATTGGGAAGACTGGAAAAGAACCTTATATATTTTCCCTGCCATCTTTCATATTTGTTACAAATCCTCAGGTCATTGTATTGGCATTCATATTGGCATTCAAAATCTTAATTTACAAGAGATGTATTACATACTCCAAACTGCAGACCAATTCTCCCATTTTAGTATTCTTTTCATTTAATTTATAATCGCCCCACTTTTTTGTTATCATCCTACCTCTTGATTTACCATCATTTTCACTTTTACAATATCTTTTCTTATTCTTTCCCGTCTGTCTTCTTTCCATCTCCTACTATTTTCCAGGGATTTAAGGATTTTGGAAGAACATATTAAATAGACAAATTTAAGATTCAGGCTCCAAAAGTTTTATCTTTTTTGTCTTTTGTATATAATATTTAATGTGTTGGCAGTTTATCTCAATTTAAGAAAGATACTATTCAAATAAGATCGGGGTAATCTGAAACTAACTATCATGTGGTAAGAGGGCAGGAGGGAGGGAGGAAAAGGTAAAGGAGAGAATCATTTAAAAGGTAGAATTATGTTGGGGAAGAACTGGACAAATGGTAATAGAATCTGGGATTCGTGTGCATGCTACTCACTACCACATGATTACCCATGTTGAGAAACAGATAACTCAGTGGAAAACTGCACCTCTCTCCTTCACTCTCCACATATAACACAAACACATTCTCTGTGTGTGTATATGGCGTAAGAGTGAAGATCATAAGCTATTGAGTCAAGATTTTGTACAAGGGATCCCTGAACAATAACTATTCTCTTAGTACTTTTCCATACAAGGAGGATGCGGACACTTGCTTCTCAGGTGGCTGTCGGAGGATTTAAATAGTATTATGTATCTAGTTCCTGGTTTAACATAGAGCCAGCAACCTTGGCTATGGAGAAACTGAGCTGCTCACCACAACACATCCTCTCCTCTCTTACACTAGAACAAAGACACACGTGCTGGCTGCTCTCGAAGACGGAAGGATCACGTCCACCGTCCACCACGTTCTTGTGACTGGACTCAGAGAAAGTGAGTGCATCACTGTGAGTTGTGACCCCTCATCCTGTGCATGTGTCACCGTTCTCTGCTCTTTCCCCTTCCTCTGGTGACGGAGCTTGACCTTGTAAGCTTATGTTAAATGTAGCATGGGCGCCATCAGCCTGGTTCCTGAATGACTATGACTATCCAACATCCTTCCTATCTCTTACCCTGCCCAAGACAGTCTGAATGTTCCCTGCATCTAGACTGGATTTTATAATTTCCTTCTCCACTATAATCTCTGATCTCCTCTTTCTTAGAGCATTTACTTTGGAAAACTTCCAATTATTTATTTTCTCTGCCCTTTTAAAGGATACTTAAGTCTTCCCTGAAGCTCTTGACAATTTTATGACCTGCAAAATGCCTTTCCCAAGAACCTGATAACTATCTCTTTGAAATACAGCCACAGGAGGAAATATCATCCCCATCTTCCAGTATCTCTGGGAGGGTAGGACCCTAACTTCAACATGTGGCCAATTAGCAAACATGGGTGGCTAATAACAAAGAAGAACATTTGAAATCTCAAAAATAACTCGATATGCTCAACATATCCTATTAAGCAACCTCTCTCTTGGATAGTCTTTCTTCCTTGCTTAACTTGGCCTATAAAAATTTTACTTTGACATCCCCAACCAACCAGTTTTGATTATTAGGTGAGAAATACCATCTGTTGTCTTTGATTTATCCTAAATATTGGGAGCCTGTGTGCAATACTATGTGGAGTGTCATAGTAAAAAACATTTCCTGAAATACATAGACACAGCTATTGGGATAGTTGGGAGATGACAAGTTGATCTGTAAGAAAAGAGATTCAGCAGGCTAGAAGGCAGGAGAGATGTGACGTGTTGATAAAACATTAGGTAAAATTCCCTTAACTCTCAACTCTGACCAATTACTAACTTGAAGAGGTACTAGGAGCCAGAATGTTATGTTTTATTTACTTCTTGTTTCTTATGTCTAGGTACTGCAATAAAGAGATGAGCTCAGGAAAATGTTCTTGGGCATGACAGCAGAGACGTAACTGAAATGAACCCAGAATTGGGAATTTTTAAAGGTTGAGGAATAAACTGCTTCTGTATCCCACGTATGTGAAGGAAATTGGCTGAAAAAAGTGAGTGTGTGAGATAAATCACTTTTATTTTACAGTTTGTCAGAGGAATGAACCGCTGAGGCGCAGACTGTTACTAAAATAGTCTCAGTGACCATTTGATTGAGGAAGAAAAGGAAGGAAGGAAGATAAAAAGGAAGGAAGGAAAGAAGAATGGAAAGGAAGGAAGGAAGGATGGAAGGGATGGAGGGAGGAAACAAAGGAGAGGAAAGAGGGAGGGAGGAGAAAGAAAGAGACAGAAAAAGAGGGAGGGATTGACTTCTACTGTTCCTAAGCCAGTCCATGTTCTCAGAGTCCAGTTACCTGAAATCATGTGGATTGCATTGGCAAACCATATGGGCAAGGTGGTAAGAGCCACAAGGAAATATTTTCATGTTCATGAGCGCAGAAAACAGAGAAGAGTCCCAGACTTTTGATCACAATTTCTGGTCTATCTCTCCTGTGTCCTTTAATAATTCCCTTAATTGCCTTTGCCTCAATTTACACACTGATAATGAATGCTGGAATTGATCGCTTAACTTACTTTCACACAATTTTTATACTCCCCAATATAGGCTGCTAATGAAACAGTAACATGACTGAGGAACAAGACTTAGATCCTATGGTCAATTATTTTAATCCAGTCCATTTGAAAATTAAAGGACTTCTGCACCTTAAAAGGTCACTGCAGCCAGCTGAGAAAGCATTTCAACTCACACAGTATGCTGAGCTCCTTAGGAAGCTGAGGAAGTAAATACACAGATGTGCAGGCCTGTAAATAGGAAGGAGTATTCTATACCATCAAAAATGCTTTAGACTATTTTTAAAGAAGAATGGTGTTTCCTTTGTAGAAGCAGTAACAAATAGTAGTGTTCCTTTGTTCATTATAGCAAGATATTTGTGTACAGATCTTTGCAATTGATTGGAGTAGTGGTAAATTTCAAAGAACAGCAATCTAGTTCTTACAGTGTTGAGTGGCCTAGATATTAATAAGGATATACATACTAATGATGATGAACCAGCTGTCCATGGAAAAGCTGATTTAGAGCATATTCAGTTTTATCATTTTGACAGCTCTCATGAGAAAACATACCATATTCACTCCCTATCCTTGTGCTTGAGTCAAATTAGAATTTCATTTAAAGATAAGGAGCCAATATCATAGCATTTTACATTCTCATCTTTATGACCTACTTATTTTTAATACTTTCCGTTAAGAGATAGGCATTCTTCACTGTCAGATAGGAGTGATTTTATTTCTCTCCAAATTTTCTCTTTCAGTGATTCTTTTTGAAATACAGATTTCTTCCTTCTTTGAAACAGTTTCTTTAAGCATCTTAGGTCATCTTGATTCTTTTTTGTTTGTTTCCACTTAAACATGTTTTTCAGGGATGGACTTTATTTGGTACTTTCCAATTTCTTATTTAGTATCATTTCATTTTATTTAAACTATCATTTAATAGTGTGTCATTCATTTCTAATTAGTGGTGGAAAATTAATTTCTAATTAGAAATAGATAACAGTAATATGTGCCTGTGTAATAGTTAAAATGACCGTAATAACATTTTGATCAGAAGATCTCATTACCAATTCAACTTTCTAATGCCTTCTTTGATGGGCAACTGAGTTCAGGGTGATGGAAATTTGTAGGCTGCATCAGGATAAACAGATCAAAGGAAAAGGGAAAGAACCAGAATTAAGATTTTATACATCAATTCTCCTTGGAAAATACTATCATATTCACGTAAATGTAACAAGCGCCAGATAACACTGAATTTTGTGTTTTGTTAATAATTTCCATTTCCTGACTCCGTTCAACTATTGCTCTTTCTTTTCACAGGCCATAATGCTCCCTAGTTGCTCAAGAGTCTTCCTTCTTTCACAAGATAAATACCCATCCCAATCTGTCCAAACATTTACGGATACACACTACATGTGATATCAATATAGGATTTATTAGGGTAAAACTGCAAGTGTGGAATGAGTGGAACATGCATGGCTCCTTCAACTCTTATTATCCTACAGATTATGCTGGGCACAGAGGATCTGCAACCACCACAGGCAACCATGCTAAACAGAAAGGTCCCAAACTTCTGATGCTCTATTTACAGGAAACGGTATGCATGATTGGGAGGGAAGTGGTGGAAGGTTTATACCACAAAGGACATCCTGGTAGGCAGGTAGAGCCAGCCCTGGAATCTAGCAGCTAGAACTGTCTGAGGTCTTGTAGAGGTAATGCATCCCGCTAAGTCAACGCTCTTCCTGCTATGTCAACTCTTTGCTAACCCAGCAAAATGAGAAGGAAACCACCGCGCCTTGCTTCAATTTAATTCTTATAAGAATCCATGAAATAAATGCAATTATCAGTCACAAATAGTTGGATATTGATATGGTACATTAGTAAGTTATGTCTTCACCAGAAGAATCAAATATAAGTTTGTTGTTGTTGTTGGGTACTATGGGGTCAGATCTGACTCACAGTGACCTAATAACAACAGGACAAAACACTATACAGCACTGTGCCATGAATACCATCTTTTTATGTTTTAGCCCAAGGTTGCAGCCACGGTGTTTCTTCTCATTTTAAGTCATGCCACATCAGGAAAAGGAAGTCCAAGGGGTCTACTCCATTTCCATCATTAAGGGTGACTCTTAAGGAGGCAACTCTTCCCCAGTCATTTCTTGAATGCCTTCCAGCCTGGAGGGTTCATTTTCTAGCACTATACCTGACATTGCTTCTCTGCTATTCATAGGGTTTTCAATGGCTAATTGTTTCTGGAGTGGGCTGCCAGGTCCTTGTCCCTAGTCTGTCTTAGTCTAGAAGCTCAATTGAAACCTGTCCACCATGGTCCTGCGGGTATCTGAGATACCAATAGCACAGCTTTCAGCATCACAGCTACATGCTAGTCCCCCACAGCAGGACAAGCGCACAGACATGAGGAGATGAATGTAAGCTAAGGAATTTAACCTCCCTGGCATTGTGGATGGGAGAGACATTTGAGTAGAATACATATCTCTTTGTTGTACCCAAATCATAATAATTCCAATTGCCTTTTACCCCTATGCAGAGGCACAGATCAACTGGCTTTTCAGACATATGCTAAAATATCTGGAAAATTGTGAAGAACAAATTTCCGTGCCCTGAAAATTAAACAGAGAGATGGCAGCTCTCATAAATTAACCACAACCAATTTAAGCAGATATCCACTGTAGGGAAAGCACAAAACAATATGAGTATTCTCGTCTTCAATTCTTAGCAGACCTGCCTTCTGAAAATACATAATTCATGCAGCTACTGGGTGACTTCCTTGTCAGTCTCTCAAAGGGAAGCAGAGAGGAAGGGCTATTTTCATACCGAACATTTACCTTATAGCCAATTGCTGTGCCTCCCATGCCACAGTCACAGCAAATGCTGAAATGTCTCACAAGTTACGAAAGGATCGAGACTGAATTGGAACATTGGCATTTTTAAGGGTGGACTGTAGAAAAATTACCATCCAACCCCCTTTACCCTTTTCTCTTTGCCATTAGTCCACCACTTAACAACCTGAGGTCTCTCTAATAGGCCTTTGATTCCTCTGTTCTTTTGCCACTTTATCAACAGCCACTTTGGCATCTTGAAGCCAAAGCAGTCACCCCCTTTTACCCTCCGCTTATCCAGCACCAGTTCACTACTTAATCTCCATCTATTTTTAAAGAGAGTTCACCAGGATGTGTCAGAAGGAAGAAAAGAATACTAAACGCTCTAATTGCCCTAAGAGTGTGAGTTCCCTTGTCAGTTTCCCCCTTAGAAATGCAGAAAGGACCTCACAGTCTTGGGCTGAGAAGGATAGGTGTTGTGATTGGCTGTTCCTCAAACACTTTGGTTTTCGTAAGCACACAAAACATTAAGGTCATGCTCAGCAAATGACAACATGAGTTAACAATGGAAATCGGGGCACTTTATTTAAGATTCCAATTCAAAGAAACACAAATCAGTGAAACAGGTCTATTTGGAATTCTACAACCTGTTGGTAATTTTTTTTATTGGTGTTAAGAGGTGCTCTTTTGGTAGCCTGGTTTCATTTATTCTGTGTGCTTTGGGGAATGACTCCTCCCAATTGCTTTGGAAAACGGTGCCACAATTTAATAGATGTCACTAGCACAGAAGAATTTTCATGATGTTGTGACTAAATTTTTCTTATCTTAATTGCATACCATTATTCCTAATTATGTTTACTGGTATGGTGCTAAGTAATTATGCTCCTTTCTTCCTGTTAACACTCTTCAGATATTAGTAGCAGTTATGTCCCTCATTAACTTTAGCTGAGAAGGCTATGTATATTTAATGTAGTGTTATTTTCCAGATTTGTGTCAAATTTTTCTCCTCTTCCAAGAGGTTGCATTCCTCTATATACAAAATGCTTATGCAACTTTCAAAGTAGTTTTTATACCTTCTGATCTCTTTTAGACTCTAATATTAATCACAATTGGTGTCTCATTCTAAACTTTTTTACCTAATCTCTAGAAAAATCCTCTATTTTCAGTCTTTCTATAATTCCTCCTTTCCTCTTCTCTCCTGCAACTGATAATCTTAACTTTCTCTCCCAGATATTATCTTGAACTGTCAAGTGTTTCTTGCTATGCTATAAGTACTCTTTGCTCTCCTGTCTGGGTTTCTCCTTAAGAGGCAGAGGACACAATGTCTTCCAGTAGGGCTCCTAACTACCTGGGCAGGTAGAGTCCAAGAGCCCGTGACCTCAGTCCCAAGCCTCCCATCTCTGGCTTCGATCTCTGAGGCTTCCTTTCTTGGTGACAGGCCTCAGGGGCCAAGAGCACCCCACAACACTCACACAGGCTATGAGAGTACAGCATGTGAATTAGACCTTGGGGAGACAAATCCTAGCCAGGAGGGGTCACGTCCTTCTCCCAGGCTCACCTCCTCCCAGATCTCATGGTGTGGACTGAAAAGCAGGGCACGAGCTCAGCACCACCTTGGCTTGGTGCTCCTGCCCCTCAACCCCCAGGACGGCAGCACAGAGGGTCTGCCTGCAAGATGGATATTGTGAGTCAATCATGGAGGAGACATCTGCCATTGTTACTGAATTCTTCTGGCTAGAAGCAAGTTATTCACATGGGGGGGATTATCCACAGCAGGAACACCTAAAGGCAAGCTTCTCTGGGCCTATCATAGGAGATTTCCTACCACACACACAATTCAAATTCAGTAAACAAGACTTACAACAAAAAAATAAAAATAAAGAAAAAAGATATGAGACAATTCTAAAGTGCAAGTTATAGATCACGGACTCTAACGTCTAACATGACAAACTAGTTGTAGTCAAGTTTTTGGAGTCCATGACCATATCTCTTCCCATCAAAACATAGCATTTTTTTTTAAAGCAGAATATTCCCATTGCCGAGAGCTCTTAGAAAAGCTATGCTGTTGTTATTGTTGTTAGGTGCCGTCGAGTCGGCATCCGACTCATAGCGACCCTCATAGGGTTTTCAATGGCAGACTGTTTCGGGATTGACGTGGGAGTGGATTGCCAGGTCCTTCTCCCATTTTTGCGGTGCTGGGAATTGAACTCGGGACCTCAGAGACTGCAGCGCAGCGCTCTACCAACTGAGCTAAATCCCAGCCCCAGAAAAGCTATGCAGGTATTTTAAATTTCTTGACTCCGGGTTGAAATGTTTGAGTTTGGTTCAATTTGGGCATTTGTCAGTCTCTATGATATAAATACATAATACAATTGTACGAAAATACCATTATAAACACTATATAATTTTTTATTGGACATTTTTAATGTACACCTTAATGTGATTCATTCTGACATGCTTTTCACTGTGGCATTTACATATATATGCATTCTGATGTATATTCACAAAAAGTTTTTAAAAAGCCTTAGTATTTTCTCAAGAGATCTACATTGTCAATTGCTTACAAAAACATCCCAGTTTCCACTCCTCTCAAAACTATACTGTTTTCAATGTGACTTGGCTGCTTTATACACCAAGAGGTGGAGCTTTGGACATGCACTAGAATATTTATTTTTATTAATATGGATTAGTGGTACAAATTAATGGGTTTCTCTGTGACCTTTCCATACATGCATCTGTCATGCAGTTGATCCTACCTAGCCTGCCTTCTTCCCCTTCCCCCTTCCTCCCACTCCTCCTATCCCCTTCCCCAGTTCCTAATAGTTCCTCTTTCTACTTTTGGGTCACCTATTTTAGTTTCTGCATGTGAGAGGCAGCATGATACCTGGCTAGACTTTTGACCTGATATAGCAAACACAGGGCCAAGAAACGACAGTGTACTTGTTCTGAGCTGAACTGCAGGCAGAGTTCCACACTTCAACTGTCTCTACCAGAACTCTGACACCTTCTTGAGAACACATCCAGATTAGCTTGCTGAAGAAAGGCCACCCAGAAGAGAGCTAAGTCAGCCCAGATGCCCACATGAGACACCTTACATGTGGCCCAGCCCAGTGAGAAGGACAAAGCCACATAGCTAATCCTCAAATCACCAAAGACACTCAAGTGATGTCCTCTTGGACCAACCCAGATTGCTAGAACAGCCTATCCAACTGGTAGACTAATGAGAGATATTAAATGGTGGTTGTGTGAAGCCACTAGTTTTGGAGTGACTTAATACATAGTAGCAGTAGAGTGACAATCAGTACGGTAGTTTATGTGTTATGAATAAATGCTATAGATAGTATGTGCTAGAATATATATTATATACCATATATATGGAGAGGAAAATTTAAAATCAAGCCATTACTAGAAAAATAATATTGTGAGGTAATGAAGCTTTGAGCTACAGCAATAGCAGGTATGAAGACATCAACATTCAAGAGGCCAAGTTGTAGAAACGGAACATGGCATTAAACATCCCTGGATTATGGGAGCACTAGAGTCTCCTAATCTAACAGAAAATTCCCGAAAAGTCATAATTCAGAGATATAAATTTACTTTTCTAGTCACTCTTTATATTTTTTAATATGTAACTGTAATTACTAAAAATACTTGTATTATAGGGAAAACATTTTAAAGAGAAAGCCCAAGTTGGATACATTTCTCAACTGATCTGTGGAGATCCTCCACGGTACACCGGAAGGACCCCTCACGAGGTATGTGCCTGGCTGTCTGTGATTTCATACAGTAAGATTTGTCATTGAGAGTTGACATTACATGGCATGCATCTGAAAGCCAAATTATCCTCAAATGCAGAAGGCATCTGATGGATCATTTAATCTTTAAACATTCATGAGTGGATTCCCCAGCTGATATCTTTCTTTACATGCAGCCACACTCCAGTCCATCTCTGCTCTGCGAGATTCATGCTGAGGAAGGAGATGCTGGATTTTATATCTCTGTCCTTGCTTTTTTGTTATTGTTCCATATAACATTGGGCACCAGTGCCATCGATTTAATCTATATTTTAATCTCTCCCTGACTCTGGATAACCACAGACATCTTTCAGGATGCCTGAGTCACTCTATAAATGTTGAGCAGCGCAAATATGATGAAGGAGACTTACATAAAGTTTCCAGAATCCTCCACCCAGGCTGGCACTGATGCATTAACAAGCACTTTGGGTGTCATTTGTCACCTGGTATGAAGCCAGCGAATATTGTTGTCATTGTCCCCTTTCCTCTCAATCCTCTCCTCAAGAAGGTCATGACGCTAGCCTTGACAGACAACACATCCACAATGCTTCCATGACCAACCACCCGTGACCAATATGAAAACAATTTGAATATCACGTCTCTGGGTTTACTTCATCTGAATTATAGAAACTGAAACCTTATTAATTGCTACAGCAACTGTGCAACCTTAGAAATTAGCATCTTTATTTTTAAATTATTGATACTTTTAAATTTCTGTTGGGACACTTTGTGCAAATCTGTTTTTAATATGGATTTTCATCTAAATTATTAATCATATGCCCTCATTACTACCATGCTACCTCTATGCAACTTGTTCCACAATTTAACTACAGAGAAACTCTATACTCCTTAATGTCTGGACCTTGCTCATTGACACTTTCCTTTTCAATTGCTCAGAATCATGGCAGTCATAAATGGAACAGACCCAAGCAGAAACAGCTCTTTGAGGGACTAGATAATTTATCCATTATCTTTAAGTAAGAAAAAAAAGCAAATATGCAAAATGATGACAATGACTTTGTACCAATTTTAATAAAATAAGTTAGCTCAGATCAATAGGTATTTACTCAATGTCTAAATTCCAATGTCATGAGCTAAGAAGCATAGAGAATATAAAATACAAGTGCTCTTTTATGAGGAGAGAGAATGTATCATCATTGAAGGGAAAAAATACTTAAATAACAGCATTAGACAATTAAAAAAGAGATGTCACAAGGCAGAACATGATTCATTGCCAGATGAATTATTCAGACAATCAACTTCCCAAGAGCTCAGGAGAGGGAGTGCTCACCTCAGGCTGGGGTGGTCAGGTCCATGAAGAAGGAAGTGAGCTGAGACTGACGCCGGGTAAACGGACTTTAGACAAGAAGAAGACAGAGGAGAGGATCCTGGGAGAATCTGGCACAGCTTCAGTGAACGTGTTTGCTGGAATGACGGGAGTGTTATGCAAACTTTTTTGGAGAGGTTTTTACAAACTGTCAGAGGGAAAGGAAAGTAGTCAGTAAGTTCTTGGAGGCAGCCGGTGACATATTTTTGGAAGGAAGACTGAGGAAGTTATTTGGAGAGAAATGATGACTTGTGAGATGGCTTGGACGGGGGGCAGACAGAGAGCAGGAGCTGTGGCCAGGAGGTCATCTTGTCAGCAGTCGACTTCAGAATGCCAAAAGATGAGAGAGTGGAAAATAAAATAGAGTTTGGGGATACCACTAAGCTGCCATCAGGACGGACAAAGGGTCTTCCAAGCCTCCTCTTTTGTCTTTTAGAAATAAATGCAAAAATAGGGGCTGACTGGGAATTACATAATTTCCTCACTCATCGGGTTATAGTTACAGACACGTAAGATCAAATAAACTATTATTTGTATGTCTGATATATAGATTTCCCTCCCATGGAGCCAGGAAGAACTCTGAGCCAATGGCCGGAAAATTTTCCTCTCTCCTGGACTATGTACAAAGGAGACCTGAGTAAGCAGAGGAGTCCAAGTTATTACAGTAGTGCCAAGGGCATGGAGAGGATGCCAAATCTAGGGCACACGCACAGCTAAGGACACATGCGGGGAAAATCACTGGGTAAGAATGCACTGAATTATCACAGGGAAAAATCTGAACCAGGAGCCCTGGTCCATGCTGGCTCATGTTGCCACATGGTGTGTTTAAAGAACCGCCAATGGGGAGAGTGTTGCAACCTTCTGACGCTTGAACTCCTAAGATAGTGCACCAGACCACACATGGGCACAGTCCCCTTCACAGTCTGGGCCGACACTGACTCTCACCGCACAGCTTCGCTCAGGTGGCTGGAGGATGTCTCTGGCGTTCTTATGGTGGAGTTGCAGATCGGGGGGTCATTATGTCGCTTTTTCTTTCCTCTGATTTCCCAGGTGCTCAAATCCTTTAAGGTAGATACAAACTCCCTTCCAACTGTTCCACTCAACAGTGCACTCTGCCTTCTTAAAGCTCCTTATATAACTAGCATCCAAATCACTGTTTTGGCACTTACCCATCCTAGGTTGCCTGATACTCTTCTTAACCATTTCATTATATGTATATTATTATGACATGAAAATTTGTGAAGCATTCCTTACTCACCCCTCCCCATGTTTGTTAGTTTGTTGTGCTGTGAGGGTTTGTATATTGCTGTGATGGTGAAAGCTGTGCCACCAGTATTTCAGATACCAGTAGGGCCACCCGTGTTGGACAAGTTTCAGCTGAGTTTCCAGACTAGGTAAGGAGGAAGGACCCAGAAGCTCCCTCTTGAAAGAATTAGCCATTGA
This sequence comes from Pedetes capensis, assembly GCA_007922755.1. Classification (NCBI taxonomy): domain Eukaryota; kingdom Metazoa; phylum Chordata; class Mammalia; order Rodentia; family Pedetidae; genus Pedetes; species Pedetes capensis. The sequence continues at coordinate 65,458 of VMDO01007553.1, read as the reverse complement.
AAACACTATGAATAGCAGAGAAGCACCATCAAATGTAGTGCCAGAAAACGAGCCCTCCAGGCTAGAAAGCATTCAAGAAAAGACTAGGACAAAGTTACTTCCTCAAATGATGACAACAGAGGAAAACCCCTGGGACCTCTATTTGCTGATGTAGCGTGACTCAAAATGAGAAAAAATATAATGGCTGCAACAATGGACTCAAACATGAGAAGATCGTGTGTGTGGCACAGTGTGTAGTGTTACCTTCTGTTGTCCATAGGGTCAATGTGAGTCAGATCACACTCAGTGGCACCCAAGAATAATAAAATACCACTTTACAAAATGTCTTTTCTCATATGTGTATATATGCACACAGTTGTTTGTTGTTGTTGTTAGGTGCCATCGAGTCGGTATCCGACTCATAGCGACTCTCATAGGGTTTTCAGTGGCTGACTGTTTTGGGATTGCCTTGGGAGTGGATTGCCAGGTCCTTCTCCCATTTTTGCGGTGCTGGGAATTGAACTCAGGACCTCAGAGACTGCAGCGCAGCGCTCTACCAACTGAGCTAAATCCCAGCCCATGCACACAGTAGTCTAATATATAACTATGCCTTATGTATGCGTGTGTGAATATGCATACACAGAAATGAATATGCAGTAACTGTAAATAGCTTTATGAAAAATGTCTTGTGTAGGGGGATATGTTTTAAAGGTAATGTAAATACTCATGACTTTTCCTCACCTTCAGTTCAGGGGTTCAATCAACATATTACTTATATAGTGAAGCAGGTAGTTCCATTAAGTGTTCAGAAAATCTCTTCCTTTACTATTTCCTAAAATGGCATTCCTGTTGATCTTTCCCTAAGCTATTCCACAGACACATTTTAGTTACTAGATTCCAGCCAAGAAAATAAGCAGCCTCTCAATCAAGATTCTTAGAAGACCGTCTCCCACCAGTGAACAAATTGCTGGAGAAGACAATAGCAATCAAGTTCCCCACAGCGTACAGAAGTTCCTAGTCAAAGAATGATTTCAAATAACTTCTAAAAGATTTTGTACGAAAATCTCCTGTCTGAGTCTTTTGGGCTGCTGGGACAAATTACCACAGACTGTGTGTCTTATAAGCCACGGAAACTTGTTTCTCACAGGCCTGGCAAGTAGGAAGCCCAAGAGGGAGGAGACGGAAGATTCCGTGTGTGATGAGGGCCCACTTCCTTTCCATAGCCAGTCCTCTCATCTGTGTCCTCATTGGGCAGGGAGGGTTAATCTCACTGAGGTTTCCTTTAATAAAGGCACTAAGCCCCTTCTTCACCCATCACCTCCCGCTGTGGGAAATAAACATTTCATCATCTGACATACTGAGCCCTTTGCAACTCCATAGATCCAAGCACAGAGGATATAAATTGTGTATCTCTAATAATCTTCTATGTTTACACATAAATATTTATATAATAAAATACCTTTTATAATATAATGGGGAACAAAAGGCCTAATGGGAGACCCTATATTTCCCCACTATCACTATTATCCTAAGCCACAGGAAAACAAGCATAAGTGGAACAAATGCATCCTTGTGTTAAACTGATGGGCCTAAAGGACACATGAGACTGTCTCCAAACATATCCGCTTGGGACTCTCTTAATCCTCTTGATGTAGAACAGATGGAATAGGTTTGACCAAGACACCAAGGATCCCATCATTTCTTTTTCAGTTTTTCTGTATTCATGTTGTTGTTGTGGGTGCTGTCTAGGTGGGTCTGACTCATAGCAACCCTATGTACAACAGAAGAAAACACTCCCCAACACTGTGCCATGCCTGACACTATTGTCAGTGCTTCTCTGTTATTCATAGGGTTTTCAATGGTTGATTGTTTTGGGGGAGTGGTTTGCCGGGTCCTTCTACCAAGCCTACAGCACCTGGTGTTCCCAGGTGGTCTCCCATCCAAGGACTAACCAGGCCTGACCCTGCTTAGCTTCTGAGATCTGATGGGATTGGATGTGAGGGTGCTAAGACTATAAGCACTGCATGCAGAGAACACTCCAAGAAGCTGATTATTTAGATGGGAGAACGAATATAATTTTATGTAAGTGTTATATCTCATTATTTAAATTTTCTTATAACCAAATAAGTAAAATCAGACTCCTTTTAAATTAGTATTTGTGAATAATCGAGGCAATTTAGTGCCAGGAGAAATCCTAAGTGTGATAATAAAAAATAAATGACAATTCTTTATGATAATGAAACCTACTTTATGATAAAGAATAATATTTTCAAAATATTTGATAACTCAATGTGTTTTCAGGTGTAATAAGATAATTTTTAGTCATAAATTGGGATACATTTCACTGTAATAGCATTTAAAAGACAAATGAATTTTTATAGCTATTCATAAAATATAATTATATAGAAAGTTATTAAGTCAGACAAAGAGAATTTAAAAGAAGAATGACTATCCCTCACTAAATCTCAATTTTCCTATTTGTAAAATGATGATAAAATATTTACTTTTCTTCCTGTCAGAATTTTTATAAAAAATAAGTAAAATAACTTTGAACACTTTTTTTTTTCAGTACTGGGGGTTGAACCCAGGGCCTCGTGCTTGCATGCTCTGCAAGTGCTGGGCCACTGAACTGCGCCCCCAGCCCGTTTTTTTGACTTTTTGAGACAGGGTCTAACTAAATTATGCAGACTGCCTCTGTTCTGAACTTGTGAACCTCCTGCTCTGCCTCCGGAGCTGCTGGGATTACAGGAATGCGCCACCACGCCCAACGCAACACTGTTTTGTTGTTGTTGTTGTTGTTGTTGTTGTTGTTGTTGTTGTTTTACAGTGAATGTATTTCTTTTTACCAATCATTTTAATGTGTTGTTTGTCAGTGTTATAAAAGAGCAGAAGTCTTCCCCATCCCTGAATTCTCCTCAAGTTCATTTTCTCTCTCTCTGTCCTGGGAATAATTTTCTTTCAAAGATCATTGTTTTGGGCCCTAGGGAATAGACTCTGAATAATCAACAGTTAGTTTGTAATGGTTAAGTTTGTCAGCTTGACTGGGTTAAGGGATTTCCAGGTATCTGTAGAGCATTACTTCTGGGTGTGTCTGTGAGGCTATTTTAGAAAAATAGCACAAGAGGACAAAACCAAAACAGGGAGAGGAATTTGCTCTCTTCCTGAGCTGGGACATCCAGGCTCTCCTGCCCTGGGACATCAGAGCTCTTGGTTCTCAGACCTTTGGACTCAGAGACTTATCCCATCCCCCATCTTCCTTGCTCCAACCCCTATCCCACTTCTTTTAGATTTGAACTAAATGGCACCATCAGCTTTACTGATTCTTCAGTTTACAGACAGCACATAGTGGGATTCTTAACCTCCTATAATCTCATGAGCCATTTTCCATAACAGATATCCTCTTAACACACCCCTTATTTCTTCTGCTTCCCTGGAGAAACCAGACTAAAACACAGATACCAAGTGAAACACTTTACAGGAACTGAAAGAAGTATGGTAAAATCAGAGAATAGAAAGTGTGTGGGGAGTATAATTCTAGCTTATATTAGTGCTAATAAGAATATCATATGAGATATTTAAGTCATTTTAAATTTTCTAATAGCTATGGAAAAATTAAAAATTAACTTCACCTGTTTCTTTTTTACATGTATTTTATTTAAGGTAAGATTTCTAAAAAGAGTCATATTAACACATGATCAATACCAAACTATTAATGGTATATTTTATATGTTTCTTTATACAGAGTTTCTAAAATTTGGTGCGTATTTTACCCTTATAGCATACTTCAGTTTGGACTAGCATCATTCCAGTAGCCTCATATGGCTAGTATCCACGGTGTCAGACAGGGCAGGTCTAGATTATGAAGATAAAGCACTTTGGGGCAATATGGAAGATAGTGACCTGTGTCCTAGTACCATTGATATGGCACTGGATGTTTTAAGCCTTACATATGTAAGGCAAAGGCCAGGTGGTCAGATGCTCAGATTCACATTAGGAATAGATCACTGGCTACCCGGGGGATAGAGGGAACTAAACAGAGCTGGGAGATATGGAAGTGGAAAAGCTGAGCTACAATGAATTAAACATGAGGCCATGGCACAAATGCCCCTTGATTTTCTGAACTATTTAACAAGAATGCTAGGAGATTGCCAGTTGTGAGAAGGGGGTGAAAATTGGTTCCATTCAGACATGCAGTATGTATTCCTTTTAAAACATTTAAAAGGAGAGAGGAAATTAGTGACTAGCTCTCCCAGTTTAGAAATTTGAGGAGAATGCTGGACAACATAATTTCACATCCTCCCTCAATGACTGGAGAAGTCAGAGACACTCTGAGAGCAGCTCACGGGAGAAAGTGTACAGTGAGAAGTGAAGAAAGCAAGGTTGACTTTTAAAAGATTTTAAGCAGCTTGTATTGCTTTTTTCAGTGTTGAGTTTCTTCATTAGCAGCGTTTTCTTGAATTAGCATTCTCATTAAATCTCCTCGGATGTAAGCATGGAAGGTGAAGGTGGAGGAAAGAATAAAGGGCTCTGGAATGGCGTTCTGTTTTCTTACTTAACAGGGAAATACTCAAGAGTTAGCATATGGCGGTAACCATCCTCTACTTCTTTTAGGGACAATTGCTTATAACTAGTCTCAAAGAGGGCTGGGATTTAGCTCAGTGGGTAGAGCAAAAATGGAGAAGGGCCTGGCAATCCACTCCCAATGCAATCCCGAAACAGTCAGCTATTGAAAACCCTATAAGGGTCGCTATGAGTCGGATACCGACTCGACAGCACCTAACAACAACAACAAGTCTCAAAGACTTGTCAAACCAACGCAGGATAAATCTCTTACCTAAATACTTTTGCACGCCAGGTTAGAAGAACAGCAAACATAAAAGGATTGAAAATAAAGGGATTAAGAAAGACAAATCACAGCTTTTTATGAAAAGTAAACAGTATGTTAACATATGAATATTAAACTACAAGTGGAGATGTTTATGCTCTTATAATTGTTGGCAAGGTACAGGAGAGGGAAACACTGGGTGCCTAATTTACTCAAATTTTCTCAGTTGTGATTCATTTCCTCTTCTAAAATTATAAACTTCAAGAGGCCCCAAGTATGTGCAGTAATCTAGAGGATACAATCAGGAACAGAGCTAATGTCCAAGCTGCCAATATTTCCTTTTCCTAACCTAAAGGATTCCATCTTCCAGAGGATGTTTGGGGAAAATAGCATTGAGGCTTCGTACCCTAAACTCAATCTTGATGTCTTATTCAGTCATCACTGTGGATGTTTTTCTCTGTCCATGGTTCTGATGTTCTATTTTCAGTTAAATTTGCTTCAGATAAAAGAGACAGGATACTTGACTCAACCCAGCTTATTAATAAAGGGCATATTTTATTTCACAAAACTGAGAAGCCTAGCAACAGGGCTGGCTTCCTACAAGGCCTCAGTGTCTCAGCAGATGTTATTAGTACATTTGATTCTTCATGGGTTCTCATTGTCGAGGCCTGATTTACAGATCTGCTCTCTCTAAATGGGTTATAGATTGTTGGAGAGAATTCATATCCTTTCATCTTCATTCCACACAGGAAGGAACTAAGTTTTTTCCAAGAGACAGCAAAAGGAAACACTATACTTGTCAGCATGGAGGTCCAACGGCATTCTAAAATTTATAGAAGCACTGTAAGATCCATTTTACGTTCTTTTCCAATTCATAAAATCTTGCCCACATCAATGTGTCCCATAAATAAATATAATAAAGATAATAAAATAATGAAAGAAAAAAGAATAAAAGAATTCTGTAAATAGAAATATAGGCTATAGCATGACTTTATGACCTAGGCTGTGGACATACTAGAATACCTTCCTTTGTATCTTTAAATATGGAATCCAGTAAAAAAAAAGTAATAACATTTTATTGTTACAAATTCTAGCGCTATATTGTGATGTCAGAAATTAATCACCTTATTGCCCAGATTAACAAAGAAAACGTAGAGTGTACATTTTTCAATAATGTACACTTATTTATTTAGCTACAATGTGATCCTCCTTTTCTTATAATTCTGTTCTTGGAAGAAACTTAAACTTACAAAATAATATAATCTAAGACTCTTCACAGCCTGTAGCCATAACACTATGACATCTGATCCTGTCAGATTTCAGAAGCTAAGCAAGGCCGGGCCTGGTTAGTACTTGGATGGGAGATGGCCTGGGAACACCAGGTGCTATAGGCTTGGGAGAAGGATCTGGCAACCCTCTCCCAAAGTTAATCAGCCACTGAAAACCCTATGAACATCAGAGAATCATGGCAATAATGTTTTGTCTGTTGTACATAGTTTGCTATGAGTTGGATACCAACTCAATGGCACCTAACAACAACAGCAAAGACTCTTTACACTTAAATATTGTGCTGTCTGTCAGTCAATTCTTTCTCGGTGCTATTTTTAAATATTTTTAAGTCTTCTTTGTAAATATCTCACTTTCTGACTTGCTTTCCTTCTCTCACCTTCTTAGACATGGTACCTGAAAGTAAAGGAGGAAAATCCCTTGCATCTCAAGTGATGGGAAAGAGAAAGTCTTGACTTCTTCTTGCATGTCTTATGAAATCCTAACACCTACTATTAAACTGGCTGCCCTTGTCTAGTCTCAGAAATAATGATAGTCAATGTATTATAGTTCAACCTTATGCCTTTTTGTTCAATGTTGTTTTTAGGTGCCATAGAATCAGGTCCAACTCATAGAAACCCTATGTACCACAGAACAAAACACTACCCAACACTGTGCCATGCCTGGCACTATGTCACTGCTTCTCTGCTATTCACAGGGTTTTTGATGGCTAACTGTTTCCAGAGTGGGCCTCCAGGTCCTTCTCCCAAGCCCATAGCACCCAGTATTCCATCCAAAGACTAACCAGACAACCCTGTTTAGCTTCTGAGATCAGACTGGATTAGATGCCAGGGTGGTACAGCTGTAGCCCCTATATGTAATATATAGTTTATATAAATTATTTCCTTCTATATTGTAAATTTATTAATTGTTCCCAAACCTTTTGGTAAAGGTAAATATTCCTAAGATATTATAGAGGACTGGCACCTACCAAAAAGAAAGGAGTCCAGTTCATACTAGGTCTGCTACTGATATGCTCACTGGGAAAGCCACACCCAACCAAGGAAGTTACTGTCTAGGAGGCTGCCACAGGTCAAGATGAGAAAAGCTGTGGTGGGTGGAGAACAGTGTGTGACAGAATGTGGCTGCCCAGTGCTCAAGTGCCATCCCATAGTTTCCATCCTCTAACAAAAAAGAGGTTCTGGAAAGAAGATATCTGGTGTTGAAATGACAAGAGAATTTCCCAAGTAGTCCTGGTAAACTAACCTATGAGTTTCGAATTCTGTGTAGCTTCTTCAGATACCATCTTTTTATTTTCAAAGACAATTTATGATCCACATTTCCTTCAGTGTCCAATGTGTCAGTTCTTATGTTTAATTAAAGCTTCATTCCCTGGGTCTAGGTAGATATATCATGTTTGGTCATTCATCTTTGTAAACAAGGGAACAGATCATTGGAGACTGTAGTCAAATATTTGAGGCTACCTTCCATTATGGAGATGACAAGAAGAGAAATCCCTCAAAACCATGAGAAGTCAGGAGGCACTTTAATGATAGTATGCTTGGAAGTCAGAGCAACAAGATTTTATCACAAAAGTAGCAAGGGAACTATTGATGAAATTTTTAATCAATTTTTGATTTACTACTTAGAAAACATTTATTTGTACTAGGATTCAGTGGAAAATTAACCCAATATATCACATTAATGAATTTATGACTATAATTATGTATATATGCTATTTACTAACTATAAATTTAATATATATGATTCAATATAAATGTAACATGGAAATTCAATTTTCAGTATAAGTTTATTTTGTTAGTGCAGTAACTACTAAATTCCTAAGGTATCAACAGAACAAACTGTTCTACTGGGCATTTTATTATTCTTAGCTTTCAGTTGTTAGAGTGCAAATGAGTAACAAGTGAACTGTGAATTTTTTATGTAAGCTTTTGATTTAGCACTTAGAATGCTGAATTTATCTGAGTTGAAAACTCAAAGGTTCAGCTTTCTCCAAAGACTGTTATCTTAAAAACCTATTATTTTTTTTTTTTGGTCAGTATATAAAGGTATGCCCTGGGGGCTGGGGTTCAGCTCAGCTGGGAGAGTGCTACTCTGTGCTAAGGCATTGGTTTGATTCCACAGCACCACAAAAGTGGGAGAAGGACATGGCAATCCACTCCCGAAGAAATCTTGAAACAACCAGCCACTGAAAATCCTATAAACAGCAGAGAAGAACTGGCACAGCGGCAAGCATGGCAGTGTTGGGGAGGGTTTCATTCTGTTGTACAAAGAATGGCTGCAAGTCAGACCTGACTCAACGGTACCTAACTACAACAACAACAAAGATGTGCCATGTGTCCACACAGAAAAAGCAACAACCCATGTTTCTACTCATGATCCAACTCAAGCTATCTACACAATAATATTTCCTGAGTAACAACATGATCAGCTAATGTCTTTTCCACCAAAACAGGATTTTTATGCCATGAGGCAATGAAAAAATCTAGACTACGCGTCCAAGGATATAAGAACAAACAAAGTAACTTGGCAACTGAATCCTAAAAGATGCCACGCAGGACCTTGAAATGAAATAGGATCCTATTCTGAGTAGAGGTGGTATCTATGAATTGTTTCATCTTTGACATAGAGAGGGACAAGTAGACTCCATAAAACCAGAGAAGAAAAAATTTTGGTTTTAACAAATCTGCCACCCCTTCGGGAAGAATAGAATTAAAGGGTCTCTGATGCTGGGCTTGGGCAGTGAATCCAGGCAAAGAGCCACTGTTTTGGGGGGAAAGGTTGCATCCAAAGTCATCTTCCTTGATAAGGAGAAAATATTTGTGAAACACATATTTAACCAAAAGGATTTTCACAAGGATATAATAACTCATATCATTAATTCTAATAACAAAAGACTATCAATCTAATAATAATGGTCAAAAATATTTGAACAGATGCTTCACCAAAGAATACATGAATGGAAAATAAGTTCATTATTAGTCATTTTTAAAAATGTAATGTTAAGCTGGACCTGGTGGCATGTGCCTGTAATCCCAGTGACTTGGGAGACTGAGGCAGGAGGATTGCAAGTTTGGGAGACCAGAGGCAGCCTGTGTAACTTAGTGATATACTGTCTCAAGACAAAAAATAAAAAGGGGCTGGGCATGCAGCTCAGTGATAGCACACTTGCAAAGTACATAGGAGGCCATGAGTTCAGCCTCCCAGACTGCGCCCCCCACACAAATGCAATGAGATCACTAGACATCTACTAGGATAAAAAAAAAAAACTTTAAAAAATATAACATCATCAAGACAAGTACTCAAGTAAATAGAGATCTCTTGCATTTCAGATAGGAGTTTAAAATGGTACAACAATTTAGGGAAAGCTTTGTAGTTTCTTATAAACATGAATAAACATACTCATAACGTAGAATGAATAACCTTACTCTGGCATATGTATTTAAGAGAAATGAAAACAAAGAGGCCTACATAACAATGTTTACAAAAATTGATGTATAAATTTTCCACACTGGAAATAATCCATTTGTCTATCAACCGATCAACACATAAATGAATTTTGGTATAAGAAGCAACAAACTATTGTTATATTCAAGTATGTAGACAAAGCCCAAGAAACAATATGCTATGCAGAAAAAGAAAGCACCACTTCCCTTCTAATTCCATTTATAAGATCGTGGAAAAAGCAAAACTATGCAGACACAAATCAGATTAGTAGGGGCTGGGAATAGGGAATTGTTTTACTACAAAAGGGCACAAGGGGGAAGTGACGTCAGGACAATGCCAATGAGAGGTGACTGGTGTGCTTCCCTCAAAACAAGTAAAGACTATTTCACTGGAGCATCTGATGAAGACTGGCAGCGACGTGGCAGAGACCTCACAGAGCACGGAGACAGACGGTGGCCATAACAAGAAGAGAACTAAGGATCTAGCAACTGCCACTGCATTCCTTGAGATCAGTCCTGAATCTAGACGGGCTCTGGTACAGAAAGACGAACCAGAGGGCCTGTGTTGGTCCCTACTACATACCATTGCAGCATTACTGCGGAAGAACCTGTCCTTCCTCCAGGCCCTGAGTCCATCAGGGAGCTGCCGGGTTACCATGTGGCTGCACTGCCCCGGAGAAAAAGCCCAGCCCATGTTGTGCCCTGGCACACCGAGGCTCTTGTGAATAGTCATTTATTTTAGGGTAAGATCCATTTCGATATTCAAAATGGTTTATATATCAAAATTATATACAGGACAGTGTCCATTTGATTATTGTTGTATTGTTGTTAGGTGCTATTGAGTTGGAATCTAACTCAGAGTCACCCTATGTACAACAGAGCAAAACACTCCCCGACACTCTGCCATGCCCGGCACCATGTCAGTGCTTCTCTACTATCCACAGGGTTTTCAATAGCTGGTTGTTTTGGGAGTGGTCTGTGAGGTCCTTCTCCCATTAATGTGATGCTAGGGATCAAACCCATGGCCTCAGAGCATGCAGAGCAAGCTTATCTGATGTCGTTGTTGTCAGATGCTGTTAAGGAGAGATCCGACTCACAGCAACCCGATGTACAATAGAAAAAAAATACTCCCTGACATTGTGCCAGGACTAGCAGCACTATCAGTGTTTCTCTGCTGTTCATAAGGTTTTCAATGGCAGATTGTTTCAGGATTGTATCAAGAGTGGGCTGCCAAGTCCTTCTCCCATTTATGCAGTGCTGGGGATCAAACTCAGGGCCTCAGAGAGCTCAGAGCAGCACTCTACCAACTGAGCTAAACTCTCGCCCCAGCTTATCTGATAATAAACAGTAATTCTTGGTGTCAGTGATGTTCCCAGGGGTCTCTTAAATAAATCAACGTCAAGTCTCTTTAAATTTCAAGTCCAAATCCTTGGGCTGTAACTTTCAGCCAAGAGCTATATATAAACTTCTGAAAATCAGCCTCTTGCAACATACTGAAACAAAAACTGACTTGGGAAGAATAATTCATACTTCTGACCTAGCAACATGATGAATTTGCTTTACTAAAAGCAATCAGTCTGGCTATAAAAGGGTCATTTTTTTTAGTGCCTTTACTTCTTTATGTCAATAGATCATTGTATAGAACCTCAAACTATGTTACTTTCCAAATAATGAAAGTATACTAATTGTTTTGCAATGTCTTATAACATTTTCTGCTCCTTTTTCCAGATACAAACCTAATTAGTATGTATTCCTGAGAGTTCTAAAGTAAGACATTTTATTAAATATTTTCAAGCTTCGTCCTGAGGTTGCACAGCAGGTCAAGTGAATTTGAAGTGACATTAAAAATAATCATAGCAAAAGGCTTGGATAAAGGAGATGGCATAGTCAGCTTTAAATATATACATTCCTATCACATGATAATCACACTAGCAAAAGTTGTAGAACTGCTTAGTTGGTATCATTACTTGCTTGCAGTACTTACTGTATTCTTGAGGGTAATTAGTTCTTAGTAACCAAAATTTCCATGTATTTTTCTATTTTAACAAGAATAGGTGGAATATAACTTTACAACTAGAGATAAAACTCAAACAGAAATAGTTCCATTAATAGCTAATAAATAGAAATGAAGCATTACTACTGTGCTCTACAACATGTTCATATTTTTGTTTTTATATAAGTAACATGACAAGAAAGCACACATAAATAACTTGTGGTTAGGTGCCCCAGAGTCAGGTCCATAGCAACTCTAATAGGGTTTTCAATGGCTGATTGTTTGGGGAATGTTTCAGGAGTGGTTTGCTACATCCTTCTTCCATTTTTGTGGTGCTAGGGATCAAATCCCAGTCCTCAGAAAGTTGCAGAGTAGCATTCTACCAACTGAGGTAATCTCCAGCACTGTAAATAAGTAGTGACTAAAAACACAGATTTCCATGGCTCAAAGGATGATTGAAAGGTTCTAAATACCATGAGATTTTTGTAGTATTTTGAAATAACTTGCTCTCTCAGAAGATTCCTTGTGTCTGTCTGTCCATGAATCTATCAATTTAATTGGTCCTTTTAAGTTTCTATTAATCAATTTGTATGTTCAAGAGATATTTCTCGAAAGATATTTCTCTGTTCAGTGAGTCATATTCTTTTCTACTAACATGTTATTTTCGGTTGTCTTAATGTAAAAGATTCATCCTTTATGATAAACTGAAAGTTCCATACTGTGCATTAAGCCCATGTTTCTTACATTCAAAGCAATACCTCAACAGAACCTCCTAAAAATAACAGGAAAGCTAGAAGTTAATGAAAACAGGAATGATATATTCAAAGGTTAGAAACAATTTAGGAACTGTGAATGAAAAAGTATAGGTGAGTAGTAATGAATTATTTAACTAGTATTTATCTTCAACAAATATAATTGGGTCTAGGCGTTACTATGGATTTATAATGAATTCATTAAAAATTAGCATAAATCCAAAAGCCATAGCTACAGCTTACATTCTTTCAGAACCTATCAATGAGTCAGAGGTTTTTTCCTTAAAAATGCCTCAAGGAGTCAAAAGCCCTTAGCTATGAGGATTATTACTTCCTTCTTCACCGTCTTCCTAAATTTTCAAAGAATATACAATTAGTACAAGGAGAAACAAAGACTAAAACATTTGCTTCCTCAGGAAGGTTCTTTTGACATTTTATTTTTCATCTTAGTTCTGTTTTATATGTTTTTGCAACTTCCTCTGATGGTGAATAAGTTAACGAGATATTTAAAATATAATCTATTTGATGTGCTTTTGTACACATTTTTCTTTCTTTTTTAATAGTTCCCATAGACTTGCTTCATTAAGTTTTTAAGTCCACATATTGTTTGCAAGAGAGGTAGGATGACCTTCTCATTCCTCTGCAGTGGACACACGATGCTCCCTCCCACACCGCCCCAGGCTGACTTGTGAATTAGTTCCTTGTCCTGACAATGTTTCTTCTTCCTCTTTTTTCTTCCTGAACCCCCAAATCCTTCACGCCGATTCTGCCGGTAACATCCATTTCCATCTCAGAATCAACGCCGTCCTACGTCACATCATTGGCTCTAAAGTATCTAATACATTCATGAAAGCGTAGGTAAAAGTACTTCATGGAATAAATGCGTCACCTTTTACCAGTGGCGTCCACACAGTGAGAAGGACACAGATCTTGCTGTTTGTGGTGGTGGCGTTTGTGGTGCTGTTAGCAAACCCAGAGGCTCCCCTGTACTGGGCAAGTGCTCTACAACCGAGCTGCTCCCCCAGCCCAGGACAAAGGTTTTAACAGAGGGAACTAAATGTACATTTAATTATTAATCCTTGTTGTTGTTGTTGTTGTTGTTGTTAGGTGCTGTTGAATCGGTATCCGACTCATTGCGACCCTCATAGGGTTTTCAATGGCTGACAGTTTTCGGGATTGCCTTGGGAGTGGATTGGCAGGTCCTTCTCCCATTTTTGCGGTGCTGGGAATTGAACTCAAGACCTCAGAGACTGCAGCGCAGCACTCTACCAACTGAGCTAAATCCTAGCCCCTATTAATCTTTAGAAGTCAATTTAACAAGTAGGAGATAGACATGTTTCAGGTAGACAAAGGAACCAGAGAAGAAGTGACCATGGATTCTCACTATTTATGATGATCCTGAAAACAGCAACAGTATTCAGCCCCCAATCCATCTACCCAGGGGAATAACCCACCATTCACTTTGGGTTTTTTTCTATATATCCAGTAGAATAAGCAATCCCCCACATTACCCTCCCTGTGCCAGAGTAACCCGCACACTGGTCACATGGTGAGCCAGGAAACAGTGTTTCACTGGTGTGGTTGGTTTTGCCTTTTGTTTTTTTTTTCCCCTTAAGAATCAATCGAATGCAGGGTACTATATTTCAGTAATTCAGAGTGATAAAGACCTTTCAACAATAAAATGGCCAGTACCGTTGCAGAAACATCTTTGAGATGCCTCTATCATACTTATTATGTATATTCATTTATATTCATTTCTTTACAACTGAGGTAAAAAAAATAAACCTTGCAAAATAAAATTTGCAAATAAACAAGATGAAACTTGCAACGGGCCATAAACCTCCATCTACATGTTCTGAAATATCCAACTGATAGTTCAATCTAATCAGAATTGCTATACCTACACCATGCCTCCAAAATCAACTGTTTTTATATTACTATGTGTAAACATACTTCTTATATCATCCATTTTCAATATGCTAGCATAAATAAACTCAATGTCAAAAAGTGTTTTTTTAAAAAAAATACTAATATGATGCCAATTCCAGATGTCAGACCTTAAGACATTTTTAAATAAACAGAATATTTTTCCAGAAGTAATGTTAAATACTTTATAATTAAATGAAATACTATACATTCTTTTGCATAAAATTAATTGCTTTCTGGATGTCATTAGCTCTTTGAAAACTTTGGGTTATTTACAAAATTACTATTATAATGCATCATTGACATCTTAGTGATATGAGAATATTAATGTGTTTCTGAAGTTCCCTTGCTAACATGGGAAACCAGTGAATAAGCAACACTGTAATCTCAGAAACTCAAGAGGTGAAGGCAGGAGGAACATAATTTTAAGGCCAGAAGCAGCCTGTATAACTTAGTGAGACCCTATTTCAAAATTAAAAATGGGCTGGGGGCACAGCCCAGTGGTAGAGCGCTTGATAAGTATGTGCAAGGCCCTGGTCAGACTCCTAAGTACTTTGAAGAAGAAGAAGAAGAAGAAGAAGAAGAAGAAGAAGAAGAAGAAGAAGAAGAAGAAGAAGAAGAGGAGGAGGAAGAAGAAGAAGAAGAAGAGGAGGAGGAAGAAGAGGAGGAGGAGGAGGAGGAGGAGGAGGAAGAGGAAGAAGAGGAGGAGGAGGAAGAAGAAGAAGAAGAAACACAAGGTATAAATTTAAATATATCATGTCAAAAACATCAATATATTTTTTTCTTGGTGGAAAATAAAGATATATACCACTCAGATCAAAGCTTCAAGTTTAAGTGTGAGATTCTGACAAATAAAAGATTAATCACTGGTATGATTTCAAAATATTACCTCAACCAGTCATAGAAATACTTTGTGATTTATAAATACATTTAAGATCACTAAGTATTAGTAGTACCAGACATCTGCCTGCATATTTAATTTTCTACATTTTAATTTGTTAATACTCTACATTCATAAGTTACAGAAAAACTGTGCTATCAAATCTAGCACCCATCAAATCTGTAATGAATGAAATACTCAAATTAAAAGTTGAGGACAGTTCTGAAAGGAGGAAGAGAAGAAGGAGGAAGAGAAGGAACAGGAAGAAAGCAGAAATAGAAGCAGCCTTCTCAATTTCAAAATCATGAGAAAGAGATTTTTAGTTACCTCTGCTCCTTCTTCTTTCCATCCAGATAGATTTTAATGGAATCTCCTCTAATGAAAAAGTCTCCCAAGGCACAGACATGTTGCAGAAAATTGAATAAAACTATCCCTTTTCAGTTCAGTCTTTGCTCCAACACTCAATGCACTCACATGAAACATCCTTCATATCCCCTGGAAAGATCTGACATTTGGCTATTTGCAAAGTGAATCTGAAAACATTTTTTGTAAGTACGTTGTTTCCCCCTATATTTTTCCCTGACACGTAGCCTGAATTTCCGTCTGTCTTGATAAAACCAGAGTTAGAGAGTCATTTAAAGTTTCGTTTAACATTATTCTCCATTTTAGGCAGAAGTACCCTCTTCCTTACTCTGTGCAGTTGAGTATGGATATAGCCTTCTCAAGGATATATGGATATAGCCTTCTCACACAGAGGAAGCCCACAACGTATTCTCAGAAACCGTCAAGGGTCTTTGCTGCTCAAATCCTGAATGGGCCAAAACACAGGGATATGAAAACATGTCTGTTTATAAGAATGAGACAGATGTGAAGCTGATTAGGCAGGTGTAACCCCTGCCAAAATGCATTAAGGATGGGAAGGCTGGGAAACAGCAGGGTGACCCCAGGGGAGGCACAGAAATTGACAGACCTGCAGCCCCCTTGATGAAAGATGGCAATGAAAGTGAAGACGCCAGCTGACAAGAGATTGGCATTGACACTGCACACGCAGACAAGGTGGAGGGAACCCCGGAGCATGTGGGGAGGAGGAGGGGATCCTCCAACAGCGCCTCATCTCCAGAGCAAATAAGCAGTGATGGAGAGCAGCTGGCTGAGAGGTGCTAGGTGGTTCTGCCTCCTGGTGCTTACTGGGAGGAGAGGGGTCCCAGACAATGACAGTGTCACATATTCTCTTACTGCTGGGGACACCAGAGCCCCTGCCCCTCCCCTGGATGTCCCTGGTGGAGAATGGGAGGCCCCATCAGCCATGTTCCTGGCCCAAGGGTCCTCACTGGCTCTTGGGAGTCAGTTCACAGTCCTGTGACCTGCCCTCCATTATGGCTGTGCTTCTAGCTGCCAATAAAGCACTTCCTGTCCTCTTGAAAAAAACACATTAAGTGTGAATTTAGTTCCTACTTAATTATGCTCCTTACATAAATAGCACAGTTCTTACATCATCCTTACATAAATAACACAATGCCATTAGGGGCAACGGACTTCATGTGTGTAGTGTAATTGTCTTCATCCAAGATGGCATTTCAAAGAGACACGACAGAGTCCGTTCAAACACATATTCGAGTCACACTCTTGGTGTAGAGTTTTACATTTTAGGCAAGTAGGATAAATAAATCCATTTTTTAAATTTAAAATTCAGAATATAAATTTCATCAAGGAATTTTACTAGATTAATATTTTGTTTGTTTTCCTCACCATTTAGTTTCTTAAATATTCAAGACATGCTTTGATGATCACCATTTGGTTACTTTTTTCATCTTGACAGTTTTCTCTTTAGGAAGATAAAGACACTGAATGATGGCCATGAAGCACAGTTAATAGTAGAAGCACTGAGACTCAAAGAGTTTAAAAAATGGGCCTGGGCTTTCGTTTTTCAGGAATTAAGTTCTCTCTGCTGGTTTAACATTTTGAAATAACACAGGAAATATCAGTATCATGTTTTCAATGCCAGAAAGCCAATACTGGGACATAATCTGAAAAGTCTCACCAATTCCCTTTTGTCCACTAAACTACATTAGAGCCACTATTTTGTTGTTAGAAAAAAAATTGTGTGTATACATATATATAGATGCACACACAAACACATATATTAAAAGGTTGTCCTACTCTCAAATAAAAAGGATTTATTCAAATTAACAAAATTTTGACTTTAAAAACGTAAGTGACTTGGTACTAAGTGAATGAACTTGAGGGTCATTAAGTATGAGAAGCCAGGAGGGAGACTATGAAAGGTTCACTCTGGAAAACCGTAACATCTACTCTAACTCCAATCCCAGCAGGCCAAGGTTAGTTCCCCAGTTTCCATTTCTGGACTCTATTTTAAGCAAAAAGTCATTTAATGTAAGGTTTTATCTGACTGTAAGGCTGCTGGAAGATTGGGAAAAACAGGTACTATCCAAATCTTTTTCTGGTTTTAACTTAAACCAAAATTTGAACTATCTTTTTCTCCAGACTACTTACTTACCCTCAACAAACACACAGTATGATAGATAATATATAAACTATGGATATTTGAGATTTTTAATATGAGTCAGATTTCTGTGTAGAACACGAAAGAATGTAAAAAATTCCTATGTGGCAATTGGCCATGCATGTTAACTAACAACACTACTTATAAGCTCTAGGAAAACAAAGACCAAAGGCACAATCCATGATCTCAAGAAATTCATTGTCTCAAGAACTTCCTTATTGTCTTAAGAGACAATAAATTCAATAGATATATTGAAGTATAATAAGTGCCATAAAGGAGGCAAACAGATTATTAAAATGGGACAGGAAAGACTTCTTCATTCCTATGAACATCTTGCTTACATATTCCCTGCCTTTGAGCAAAGCAATCGATACTGAACTTGAATTATCTGAACTTGACTATCACTTGTGAAGGCACAGATGCTATTTCCATGATAACCATTTCTTACCAGTCAATGTCACAGCCCTGCTCTCCTTCTCTGACACACATGAACCTAATCATATAGTACCATGACAGGATCTGTTTGTCCAACAAGCTTTTTCTCATTGCCTTGGAATATGGCAGCAACCAAACCATGACCCTGAGGACAGTAAAGCAGCTAGGGACAAAGGTCTGCATGGGGCAGTCAGAATAACTGGGAGTTATCAGAGGACAGTACCAATTAGGCAGCCTGTGGAAGAGGACTGGACAGTCTGAAGACAGTACTGTCAGGAGCACATGCCTAAAATAAGGGAAAGTTTGTCAAGACACAACTTTGTTTACTTTGAAATTTCCCCCAATAATGTGTTCTATTTATGTTGTTCATTAATATATTAATGGTTTTAAAATATAAGATCACTTACACAGAGTCCTCAGCTACCTGCAGTGGATTTTGAGAGGCAAAGAAATCCATCATTAGCATTCACTTGTTACTAGAATTCCATACTAAAAATTACTATCAAATTGGAAATATTTTATCTTCATTAGACTAGTTAGTACATACTCTCAAATGATCAGAGGGTGTGCAGGAAAGAGATCGAACATGGGGAGGGTCCTTAACAGGAATTTCAGATAAGAGCAAAAAGGATAACGGGAGAGTTGGAGCCCAAATATTTGAGGTTTAAAACTTCTGGGAGGATACAGAAACAATGAGGAGGGTATTTTATATTTTGCTACAAAATAATCTGAGATTCAATTTCTACATACCACATTACTTACCACTATATAAAAAGATTAGGGTAAGAGCCAGTCCATGAAGCACTTACCAAAATGATTTTGAATAAAGTGAGCACTGCGAAAAAACAGTCTAATTAATTAATCTAACTTTTCTGCCTTGCTCCTTTCTCTCTTGCACCTTCCAATGGTGGAAAGATATACCAAAGAAATGGCCTTCTGGCCACCAATATGGTTTTGAAGATAAATGTGAGAACCCAAAACTATTTCATTTTTATTTAAAATAGTTGTCTAGCCTTAACTATGAATGCTTGTTTTCTATTAAGACATAGCTTAGCACGCAAGTTCAGAACACTTGCAAGAAGATAATATATGAAAATTACCTGTATAAGAATTTGTTCACTGTTTCAAATTTAATTTTAGCTTTAATGGTAATGTCAGTGATTATCTATGAAAAGTGCTATTAGGTGCAGCAAGCTTGTTACAAATATTTTCTAAAGGGTAAGATGAAATACTAAAATGAATTATTCAACCCAAGAATCACAAAAAGGGCTCTTCTTGCTGATTAGCAGGTGAGAGCCTATTCATCTCAGTTCATCAAAAATAAGTAAATAAATAATCTGTGGCACTGCCACTGAATTGTTCTAAATATTAAAATAATAAAGTTAGGAAAATAACTTGGCGCAAATACACCTCTGATTTCTCTGTGGAAAGGGGAACTCAAAACCACGATGTTAAAACATTTAGGGGATATTTTTGACAAGGATAAACGGCTACCACCAACATTCTCTGACAGAAGCACCCATTTCAATTTGCAAGAAGCCACTTGGCTGTAAAACATGTCTTTCCCCCAGCAGCCTCTTTTCCACTGGTGCACAGATCATTCAGTATCATACCCTCTGCCTCATTTTGAGCAAAACAATAAGATGTGCGCATGTTCCCTACTTTAAAATTATCCAGCCATGACTACATTAATTGTGAAGCTTCAGTGACTTTATTTTTGGTTTGAATATTTTCTTAAATTACCAGCTCAGGTCTTTTCATTTGGAGGTGTCTTATTAGTCATATACTTAACCATCAATCTCTGAAATGCTACTTTCAGAGAGAAAATGGCATGAGCATTTCACATATTTACTCACCAGCTGGTCGACAGGTCTGGTAATTTCACTGGTATTTACAGTATATTCTTCTGCAAGAGACAAAATAAATTTTTCCCCATTCAGTATAATTTAGTTTTATAAGTATGCAGTCTTCTTATGAAATATCACAGAATAGTTTATGGCAAAAAGTACACAGGAAAATAAACCTTTCCTCACTCAGGTGTATTAACTCTCAAGCAACAAAGAACAGAAAAGAGCTTATAATCAAAAAGAAAGTGAAAGGGAGAAATAGTTTTAAATACTCCCAAATTGTTGATGAATGGGGGAAAAATCAACATATTATGACTTTCCATTATATTGAAAAAATATGATGTTCGGAATGAAAATAATATCGCCAATTAAAAAAAAAAAACTCAGTTCAGATATCGAGTCCAACAGTTGCTATCTAGATGTCCTTAGAAAACTTCCACAACTTCAATGGGATTCAGTTTCATTGTTTGTAAAATATAAAGTATCTAAATATATTTGTTTGACATTTTAGTTTAGATGGTTATTTAGTACCACAGATAGACAGAGTGGGTTCAATAAAATGTGGATATTTATATATGAATATTTCACCTCTAACATTTTCTGATTTTATTTCACTTTTTCTTTTTTAATAAAGTAAGACATTTCTGTGCCTATGCACTCAAGATTGATAGCTGTGTATAGGGAAAAACTATAAACAAATGAGACTCTTCTTATGTTTTGTTTCATAGTTAATAAGTTTTTCCTAAGAATTCTCCAGTGAATTATAATCACTTAGCTCCCATCAATTAGCATGGGTCTTAAAAGTACAGTGTTTGTGATTTACATACACATATTTTTAAATGTTGGCAATTGTTCAGACTTAGGATATGGCATTTGACAGTAAAATATTTAAATCTTCAAGAAAGCAAAAAAAATTTACATATTCCTAAAGTTGTCCCTTATTAAGGGATAGCAGTGAGGCTATGAGGGATAATAGATAATCTATCTGAGGAAGAAAATGACAGAAAAGAAGTCAAAGTCA
Organism: Pedetes capensis; assembly: GCA_007922755.1. Taxonomy (NCBI): domain Eukaryota; kingdom Metazoa; phylum Chordata; class Mammalia; order Rodentia; family Pedetidae; genus Pedetes; species Pedetes capensis. Next base: position 44,543 of record VMDO01007553.1, on the reverse strand, counting down.
AGAATCATGAGCTTAATTATCCTAGGAGAACCTTTGCAGGATGAGATTAATAGAGACTATACAATTAACTGTTACTCTTTAATTATCACAATTATCTTGATATCATGGGAAAAAAACACTGGATATAGAGCTAGATTAGCTTGAGTTCAATATTTTCTGCCAGCATATGAACTTGATCAATTCTCTTACTCTGCAATTTAATTTTCATCATACATAAAGTGGAAATGATCATCTCTGTGAGTTTCATAGTTGTTACATAATTTATATGTATTATATATAATATATAATAGATAGATCTAGATAATATAGATAATATATATATAATATATGAAAATAACTTATAAATACAAAGTAGCATATAGTTATAAGCAATTTTATTGGTGTCAGTGATGCTGAAGATTTTTCCGGAGAGAAGACAGAAAGACTTTTGTCATTTACATGACTGCACTGCCACATATGGAAACACCAGATCATGGAAGAAGAATGAGTACCTTCTAAAAGACCCTTCTACCAACACTACTCTAGCCAAGTATCTAAATTTCAAACTCTCATTTGTAAGTTAGAGATGATTATCATTATGTAACAAGGTAGCAAATTATAATTGAAATATCACATTAGTGGACTGGCAGAGGACTAAGCATATAGAACATCGCTTTCAATGCTCCCATTTTTCTATTCTCTTCTGAAGCCAGTACCAATGTGGAGCAAAGTGATGAAGCACTTTGCCTTCAGTGACCCAAATCTCTCTCCACTCCTGCTGAACAACCTATCATGTCACTCCGAGATCCTGACCCTTGGACATCCAGTCTGCCTCCGTGCGTTCAAGAGTCTGTCTAGTCATCACTCAACATTTATGGAACACATATTAGGAGCCAAGTACAAAATGACTAAAATAACTCCTGCTCTTGAAGTGCTCCCAATAAAAGCAGAGAGGTGTCTGAGTGTTATAGGCAGTGTCCTGCCAACACTGGACGGTCTCTGGTGGGTGACACTAGAGTATGACCCCATTCACAGGAAACCAACCCTTATCTACTTCCCTAATACTCCTTCATAACAACCAAATGCCTCTCAAGCCTGTATTTCTTTATACTCTGATGTTTTAAGAATGTATTTTGGTCATATTTTTAGTTACAGAAATTTGTAGTCCTACTATTGGAAAAATCTGTTCAGATTCCACTAAATGAAAGTATTAAAAATAAATAAAATTTAAAATGCATTTAGGTTTTAGTTTTGATCATCAGTGTAGCTCTTCTGCTTAGGCATAAGAAAGAATAGGAAAAGTCTAGCATTAAAAAAAATCATTAACAAGATAATGTGCTTTAGGGACTGATTCTGACTATTTAAATTTTCTAATAGTGCCATAAACTTGCTGAAATTAGATATACTCATTAATTTTCTATATATGGGATATAAGAATTTTATATATATATATATATATATATATATATATATATATATATATATATGGAGAGAGAGAGAGAGAGAGAGAGAGAGATTGTCAACATTTCAACAGCTCTAGTCCTTAATTTAGCTATATGTTAAAATAGCAAATTTTAGAAAATTTTGAAATAAGAGGAAATGGAAACATTTAGGCATGAATTTCCCAAAGACCTTATACACCGGGAAAGCTGCACGTTAATGGATAAAATGTGAGGAATTAGGAGTGGATCTCAAGTGACAGAATGATTTAAGAGAATACTAAGCTGTTTTAAAGCTTCATAAACTGAATAATGGCAAAACATAGAAGCTATGAATTTCAAGGGAACTAATCTAGGGTCATGTGAAGAAATTCTAGCACAAAAGGACACGTGGAGAGCAACTTCTCATCTTTGATTTAAAAAAAAGATCATCGTAGAATTCAAACTCTGGTATAGACATATTATAAGATTTTTAAATATATTCCATTGCATCAGTATATACTAGATTTTGATTGAGCTGATGTAAAGAAATTGTTGTTGTTGTTGTTGTTGTGTGCCGTCGAGTCGTGTCTGACTCATAGCGACACTTATAGGGTTTTCAATGGCTGATTGTTTCGGGATTGCCTTGGGAGTGGGTTGCCATGTCCTTCTCCTGTTATTGTGGTGCTGGGAATCGAACTCGGGACCTCAGAGACTGCACAGCAGCGCTCTACCAACTGAGCTAAATCCCAACCCGATGTAAAGAAAATAAGCCCTCAAAAGAATACTGGGAAGTATGGAACCAAGACTATTAAGCCAAAATTTAAATGCACTGTGTTATCATTTAGAATTTAACCAAGTAATTGTGCATATGTCATTCATACACTTACATATGTATCCTCCATGTGTCTGTCAGTTTGCCTTACTGTGGGGGGCTTGTGTATTTCTGTGATTCGGAAAGCTATACCACTGGTATTACAGATACCAGCAGGGTCACCTAGGATGGGCAGGTTTCAGGTGAGCTTCCAGACCACGACAGACTAGGGAGAAGGACATGGCTAACCTACTCCAGAAACAGCTATTGAAAATCCTATGAACAACTGAGAAACACTGTCAGATATAGTGCCAAAAAATGAGCACCCCAGGTTAGAAGGCATTCAAAAGACAGCTGGGGTAGAGCTGCCTCCTCAGAATAGAATCTACCTTAATGATGGGAATGGAGTAAAGTCCAAGGGACCTCCAGTTGCTGATGCGGCACAACTCAAAATGAGAAAGAAAAACTAAACATTCATTAAATACGGGAACATGAAATGTACTACTATGAATCTAGGAAAATTAGAAATCCTCAAAAGGGAAGTAGAGTGCATAAACATCAACATTCTAGACATCAGTGAGATAAAATGGGCTGGCTTAGGCCATTTTGAAGCAGGTAGTTATATAGTCTACTATGCTGGGAATGACAAATTAAAGAGAAATGGGGTTGCATTCATCATCAAAAAGACATCTCAAGATCTGTCCCTAAGTACAATGCTGTCATTGATAGAATAATATCCATATGCCTACAAGGAATGCCTGTTAATATGACTATTATTCAAATTTATGCACCCACCACTAAGGCTACAAATGAAAATAGTGAAGATTTCTACCAGCTTCTGCAGTCTAAAACAGATCAAACAGGCAATAAGGATTTACTGATAATTACTAGTGACCAGAATACAAAATTTGCAAATAAAGAAGTCTCAGTAGTTGGAAAATACAGCCTTGCTGACAGAAACGATGCTGGAGATTGCACAATAGAATTTTGTCAGATCAATGACCTTTTCATTGCAAATACATTTTTTAACCAACATAAATGCCAACTACACCTATGGAAGTCACCAGATGGAACATACATGAAGCAAATTCACTACATGTGTGCAAATAAATGATGGAAAAACTCAATATCAAATGTCAGAACAAGACCAGGTGCTTAGTATGGATCAGACCATCAACTGCTCATATGTAGGTTCAAATTGAAACTGAAGAAAATGCTTGAGATTGTTTCAGGAGTGGGTCCCCGGGTCCTGCTCTTCTTTTTATGGTGCTGGGGATTGAACTTGGGTCCTCAGAGAGTGCAGAGCGTCACTCAACCAACTGAGGTAAACCTCAGACCACAAAAGACACCTCTAAAATGGACTACAATTTTTGTTTTTAATATCTGAGCACTATTAATTTTCAATATATTAACAAATTTCTCTTAAAATGTCATTATTGACCCTCAAAAACCTTTGTATAATGAAAAAAACTATAAAATCTAATAAAAATGAGATCAAAATAGTAAAGTTAATTGTCAATAAAATACTGGATTTGTCTTCACCATACTGAAAGTACTGGTTTTGGGGACTGGAAATTAATAGGACAATGTTTAATAACCTGTTGTTTTGCATCAGTAAATGCTCTAAAGAATAAGGAAAACCAGAGTGAAGGCTTCTTGTGTGAAAATTTGATGATGATTCTAGGGGTAACTTTTCTTACATCAAAAATATCAATTTGTTTGCTCTGTATCCAGTCTTCAAGTCTTTGAGTTCTAACAGAATTGTTATTTCTGTTATTATTTTCCAAAAAAATCATAATTATTTAAACTGTTGTTCAATGATCTTTCAGTTTTTCTTATCAAATACAATCTTCCAGACAACTATTGCTTAAGCACTATTCTCTATAAGTTTACAACTTTGGAGCTGAATATTAATTATCATCAATGTTGAAGGTGATAGATAATAAAACAGACACAACTAAGAAACCAATGCTTAGTGAACTTTTTAAATAATGGTGATGATGTTGTTGTTAGGTACCACCAAGTGGTGTCCAACTCATAGTGACCCTATGTTCTACAGAACGAAAAATTCCCTGACCCCCTACCATGCTCAGCACTATGTCAGTGCGTCTTTGCTATTCATAGGGTTTCCAATGGCTTATTGTTTCAGGCTGCTGGGTCCTTCTCCCAAGCATGTATCACCCAGTATTCCTAGGCAGTCTCCCATCCAAGGACTAATGAGGCCTGACCCTGCTTAGCTTCTGATATCTGACAGGATCGGATGCCAGGGTAGTTTATTAAATGCCTACAATATTTCAAGAATTTTGCATTTTTCTTATTTCACTTCAACGAGAACCTAATGAATTAATATTACCTGTCATATCAATAAGAAAAATATGGTACATAGAGCTTAAGTGTCTGTCTTGTTTAGTTTGTGTGTAGATGAGCCAAACTTTAAACCCAGGTTCACCCTGTTGCAAATATTCATAATCCTATTATTGGTCATGCTATGTATCCTCCTCAGCCTGTATTATATACTTCATTAATATTTATTGAGAAGGGAAAAATCTAAATTCATTATTACTCATTTTTTTAACTCAAAAGCACAAACAACTCTCCAAATCGGTGTTACTTCTGAGAATATGTTTTGAGCGGCAAAATTTAGGGACTACCCTTTCCAGTTTCGAGTGTTTACTTAAATGACATCTGTTGAATTTTTTCCTACCATGCAAACCATCTCCTATCTCCTATTTCAGTCTAATTGGAACCCTGGTGGATGTTGACAGTATAACCTTTATCTCCTGTGAGCAGTCACATGAATCATCCAGGAAATACTGTTGGGAACAGTCAATGAAAGTCAGTCGGCACATTTTGTTCTTTGGAATTGAGGGTCTGTAACGAAAGGGATTTTATTAATCATGAAAAGAAATATAAGCTTTTGGCTGTACTGTATAGCAGTGCAGTACATCCAGTAGGAAGAAGTGCTCAGCTCCTGCAGCAAGGAAGCAAAGTGAAAGAGGAAGAGCCCAGGGTCCCAGCATTCCCTTCAAGGGCACTCCGCCTGAGACCTAACTTCCCCCCACTGGGCGCCACCTCTTAAAGGTTTTATCACCTCCCAACAGCACCCCAGGCTGGCTCCAAAGTCTTTAACATATCACCTTTTGGGGGCTACTTATCCAAACCACAGCAGTGGTGAAAACCCTCCTCTCATTACATAAAAGTTATTTTTAATATATATAGAGAGAATTATGTGATTTGCATAATGAATTTGTTTTTCTACTTCCTCAAGCTTTTATGAGTTGTACAAATTAATTCTCCTACAGTCCCATAAGCTAATAAATCAACCCCTCAAATAACTCTTCAGATAAGATTTTGCAAATTGCTTGTCTAAGTTCCTTCATTTCTCATCCTTATCACTTGTGCTAACTACAAGCACACTGCTTCAAAAGATTTTCACATTTTCAGAAAGAGCAAAAAGATTGTGCTCCCCATTTTGATGAAGAGTTCACAGCCCTGCAAAAACTGAAGAGCTGTGAACAAAACCCTGCTGTTTTGAAAATAGTTCCTGAACCCCAAATAAGGTGTGTGATCTGATCCTGTCTGCTGTGGAGAGTATTTTGTGAGGCTTTGTGTAATTCTTGAGTGCCTTCCATAACCCTTTCTTTCATGCTGCTCTGCCACACCAACAATACTCCCACACACTCCCATGCAATACAGGTAGGCATGGGTGGAGGAGTAAATAAACCCTCGATGACTGAATGCAGCATATCATAACCCTTCAGTAGAAAATCCAAGGAGGCTCAGTAAGTACCAATGACACAGATAGGAAAATTATGCCTATGAGATTAATGAAATCATCTATTTTCAGGTGAGAAACTCAGATTTGAGTTAGATGAACATGGCAATCCTGTTGATCATCACCCACTCAGATGACAAAGGGGATGAGCAGGAAGCACAGACACTGGATTGACTTATCGCAAGCCAAGGGAGCACTTCCTCACTGCAGCGTCAGTCACTCTATCCAAACATTCCTGTTGTTGAGGATTTCACATCAACAGTATTACAAATTCTAGGCTCATCATAAAACTAGTGGTGGGAGGTGGATATAATCACTCAGTATGTAGTATTTCAGAAATCCTGTACACACGCTCTTAGCTGCTGGGGCTTATATCCAGGTCTTACTGGGTTTTATGCCACTCCAAAGACAGAAGTAGCATGTTTTATGAGTATATCAAAATTTCATTTACCAAGGAGAGTTTTCAGAATAAATATACCTAAATTAACAGACTCTAATTAGCATAAAGATATTTCTGACCAACTGATGGTGAAAATGTGTGTGTGATAAATGAAAGCCCCACAACTACGCGGGTAACCCAAGTTACTAAATTTCAAGCTGCTGTGTTTTGGGGTGGTTTGTGGGCAGGATTAGTATCAACAGATGTAAGGTGGAAGACAAAATAGAGGTGGAAATAAAGGATTGTAAATTAATCCATCATGATGGAGGAATAAAATTTTCTCTCTCCTCCATCCCTTTCTCTCTCACTCCTTTTTTTTTTCTTCAACAGTTTTTGTTACGAAAAATAAATGGGTTGGCAGGGTTATGTATATCTGTAATTCCAACACTGGGGAATCTGAGGCAGGAGGATCACAAGTTTGAGGTCTGCCTGAGCTGCTTAGTGAGATGTCTCAAGAAGAAAAAAAAAGATTTTAAAAAAGACATAAATTATTATCTGATTTATTATTTACAATGGCTGTGACAATAACTATTATTTGGAGCTTATGTTACCGTTTAAGTTAAAACTAAGTCACGAGAACATTAAAGAAGTAAGCTGCAAACATGGATTTTGATATTCATTCCATAAAAGCAGTTGTTTGCTCAAATAAAATTCTCTCTCAGGACCATGGAAGAATTCCATGTGAAAGTGAGTAACATAGTCACAGATTCCCTCCTTTCTCCTGTATCTTTTGCTATTCAAACTGCTCCTGTCATCCTGGGCACCTCGTTCCACGGATAGACGGTATTTAATTCCCACTAATAAGGAATAAGCTCCAGTTTTCAAAACATTCACATGCCCTAATCTATTGCACATTCAGTTACATGCAACTTAGTCATTTTATTGTAGTGGCTTTATTTGCAGAGGGTTTTTGCCACTTCACATACAAAATAATCTCAGTGCCTATGTAAAAACAAGTGAAAACCATTGGGAGGAATGGTTCTGTGTCTGTCTCTGTATATTACAATGAAGATTTAGGCTTGGTCCAATTTTTGCACAGCCTAGCAAAAACAACAATACTCATGTGCAAGCATCTCTTTTAAAACTATTTCTCACCAGTTACATCAAACTTCCTCTAAAACATTTTTGTAATCATGGTATTATTTCTTCACATAAAAAGCAATAGTTGTATGAAAATGCTTGTGGCCTATATTAAACATAATCTCACAACTGTAATTCTATTACAAAAATGAACTGGTGTTTTAAATGCCAGTGGCTTTCAGATAATCATGTCTCCAACACAATTACACTTATCAGCATAAGAACTCACTCTGCAAAACAGAAAAGAAGTAATATTTGTATCAATAGTGCTTTGAAACTAACATTTTCCTTCAGGGATAGCCACAGAGTCTCTAGTCTTTTTTTTTTTTTTTCTTGACAGGTTATAAATATTCCCAGAAGAAACTGTTTTGATGTTGCCTTAAAAACTGGGGGTCAAGGAAATGGAAAGAATACTGGAACTACATGCATTTTCACATAAATTTTGCTATCACATTTGACAGTTTAATTATACCATTGTTATTTGCATTTCTCATGTTACTTCATACTTCAGAATCTTAGCTAATGGCTTTCCATAAAATGATACCTCACCGTGTTTTTCACTGAATGGAATCTTATCTGAGTTTCCTGTCATGCTAGATAAATTCAATCAACAACTACCATATGTCAGGAACTTTCAAGTTAGTTTGTTAGAATCAACAAGTCTGAAAGCCTCTATTCTTAGTTATGCATAATACATGCTTGCAAAGCAACAAGCATTCCCTAACAGAAAGGGAATTTAGAGAAATGACTATGGAAATTTACTGGGGAAAAATGAAATCATGTTCTTATATCAATATAATTTGGAAATGGTTACCTGTAATTTCCCTTTCAGCACAAATTACCTAAAGATTAGAAAAATGTCTGCCATATCTCATCTTTTCTCAATTTTTCCACACCAAAATCCAAAGTTAACTTTATAGAAGAATAATTAGTTTTTTGTGTTCTTTAATGCATCATGATCTCTGTCACACTCTAATTAGCACAAAACGTATTCATTTTAGTCCCATTAAGGGATAAGAAGAGCCATCCCTACGTGTCATGTGTAATGCCATAGAAGCAGATGATGTCAACCAGTAAAGATGCATTTTCTAACTTCTATCTGTAACAAGCTATTCTAGTTGCTTTTCCACCATACTTTCGTAATAATTTTGTGATGTTGATAAAAATAGCAGAAAATCTTAGGATGATATCTTTCATACCTTTTATTTTGCCAGAAAAAATTTCTGGGTCCTAGGACCTGATCGTGCATTTAGTACCACCTGGAGGACTTATGAAGACACAGATTCTTGGGTTCTTCCTCTCGAATTTATGAATCAGTAGCTCTGGGATGAACCTCATATATTTGTATTTCTAACAACTTTCCAGAGGATAATGCTACTGCTAGTTTGAGACCACTGAAGGAGAGGAATCTTGTGAGGAAAAATGCATTCTTCCTAAACGCAACTTGGTTAATACCATTTCTAATCTAGTCACTGGATAACACTGATCAGTCTCTGTATTGTTCCTACCCCAGAAGTGACCCCAAAGAAATCTGAGAAATTACCAATTTGGTTTTATTTATATGAAAACTGAGAAAGAATGAATAAAGAAATAATTTTCTTCTCCTAGTCAGGAGGAAGAAGGGCAGGGGGAAGGACAGAGAAAGACAAAGAAAAAATGAAATTTGTTTCAAGAGTTTCAGGCAGATAGACATCTCAAGTAATAATGATAGTGAAATAAATTCACTTTTGTCTGAAAAGATGGCTTAAGAATGCCTCAGAATCTGTCAATTCTAGTGAGTTTACAAATCATAGCTATTGTCCTCAAATACTTCTTCTCTTAATTCTTAGCTGTCACACATAAGTGTCCAATTAGGACAACTTGTTGATAGGCTCATTAGTAATTTATTTAGAGGACTTCTGATTACATTCCTTGTTCTAATTAAAATAAAAAGTCCCTACAAATCTTATTCCATATCAATGCTTCCATCAATGAACAATTAGAATGCTAATCAATTTTAAATAGAACATTTTTGTAAGTTTAAAACATTTCACAAGACACTTTCCTTGTTATTAACGTTGTTTCCTTTATAGAATAATTTAACACAGGCACTCTAGCTACCACAAATAATGGTTGCTTCTTGTAAAGATTTTGTAATCACTTTAAGATAAAATTTCACCAAAGATACTAAAAATATGTAGACATTTGTAATAGAATCCAAATACTAACTCTGTGCAACCCATAGTCACTTCTCAGATGACAGCAATAAAATGAAATGTCGTCAAATTCACCAGAATCTCCTAGATTTGGTATTGCATAAAGAATGCAAGATAAAATCTTATAATTAAAAGCTGAAAATCAAGGCAGGGAGATGACCACATGAAGTCAGGAGGGACAAATGAGTTTCCATGCTACAGAAAATGAAAGATTGAAATGAATAGTAAGAAAAATCTGAGCTTTAGCTTGGATACATGAGCCCCAAGGATATAGCTGGTAGACGGTATGCATGTAAACTCGAGAGAGAGGGGTCTATAACTTCAGAGGTTTAGCATGCAGGAGGTCTGAATATGGAGCCAATGCACGTTACTGTTGCCAGTTAGGACCATGCTTTCCCCAGCCTCATTGTACATATGTTGTTATTGTGAGGTGCCATCAACTCAGGTCTGACTCTAGTGAACCTATTTACAATAGATGAAACACTCCCCAACGCTGTGCCATGCTCAGCACTGTGTCAGTGCTTCACTGCTATTTATAGGGTTTTCAATGTCAGATTGTTTTGGGGACTATTTCCGGAGTAGGCTGCCAGGTCCTTCTCTCATTTTTTGCAGTACTGGGGATTGAACCTAGGACCTCCGAGAGCACAGTGAAGCAACTGAGCTAAATCCCAGGCCCACTGTACATATACAATAGTTGATATGTAAGTTCTAAATTGAGTGTTCTTCAGATTACAATGCATTAATGACTAAAAAGAATTACCGAAGCTCCAGAGAGAATTGTATTATGTATCAGACGTATAATCAAGTCTTAAAGAAAATTCATCTATCTTTGTATTTACAACGAGTAACACCACCAACTGTTTAATGATTTACTTGTATCTGGTTGAAATTAAATACATTTGTGTGTCTGTTTTGTTATGGTAAATTATATGGCTGCATCCGTTTCTAAAACCTCTGCTTACAGGGTTTTCAGGCCTTCTGTTGCAGTGTTGGTTTTCTTGTAGAGTACATTATTGTTTTATCACTGCTATTTTTTATTTGGGCAAGGTAATAACTGTTTTTTATGTTGTAAATATGAAAACAGATTTGGATGTAGTATGTAGCTAGCTAAAACTGTATTTCCAGAAATATAATTTGCGGGTTATCAAAATGTAAATACATTTCTGGAACCATTAATGGGGAGGGAGGGAGGGAAGGAGAGAGGATGGGAGGGAGGGAGAGAGAGAGAAGGAGGGAGAGAGAGAGAGAAGGAGGGAGAGGGAGAGAGGGAGCGGGAGAGGGAGAGAGAGAGAGAAAAAATGAGAATGTGTATGTGTGAAAATACTCACGAATGCAACTCTCAGTTCTGTTGATATTAAAGAAACAGCTGCCAGTCAATGTTTTTGAGTTCCCAGCAGCTTCCATACAGATGGAGAAGCCCAAATAACCATTGGGTATTTTTCACTGAAGTGTTCTGCAGATGCTGGCAAAGAGATAAAGTCCCTTGAAAGGGACAAATGTGCATTTTAAAGTGTTCCTACAAAGATGAGGCCTCCCGCAGGCACAGCAATGGGACAGCTTTCAAAGGAGAAATACTTCTCTTTGTTCTGCCAAACCCAAAGAAAGAGTGAAAAAGACCCAGTAAATAAAAATTTTGCTCCTGAACTGATGGCCTTTAAATATCTCTTCTATATGATACACATTCTTTGACTTTCAAGAACAAAATATTCAACAGCCTGACAGGAAACAACAGGTATCGATCTACACACTGATGCTTCAAAAATGGAAGCTTTTTAAATAAATTAGGCAATTCTTTAACCTCCAAGCAACTCGCTACAAAGGATATTTCAGAAGTGAGAAATCTTCCAAATAAACATGTAGAGGATATTGAAAGATTTTTCATACTTTGGTTTATTCTACAAATATAAAATCTGAAGTTAAGATAAAAATATTACTAAATACTGCTGCAAATTTTAGTTACACAAATAGCTCTAATATTATGTCGTCTGCAGCCATAGTACCCTGGCAGCATCTGATCCCACCTGATCTCAGAAGCTAAGCAGGGTGTGCCTGGTTAGTCCTTGGATGGGAATACCAGGTGCTGCGGGCTAGGTAGAAGGACCTGGCGATCCACTCCCAAAGAAATCCCCAAACCATAAGTCACCGGAAACCCTATGAAGGGCAGAGGAGCTCTGAGAGTGCTGCAATCGGCACAGCACAGTGTCGGGAGTGTTTTGTTCTGTTCTACAGAGGGTCACGGTGAACTGGACCTGACTTGAGGGCAGCTAGCAACATCAAGAAGTGATCGAGGTCAGGGAGCCAATGGACCGAAAATTCCTAAGAAATGACATCAAATGTGGGGACAAATCTAGCTGAACTGACCCAGCAAGATTCCTGCTGAGGGTGACCTAGGCGGTCAGATGCCCAGGGTGGGAGGGAAGAGTTTTCACCGGATACAGAGGCTGACTGGGTGCGATGGTGGGGAATTCACAGTGAAGTGCCTCAACAGCATTATTTGCTAAAATTGCACTGCACAGGTTAGGGTACACAAGGGTCTACAAGACTCAGAATTCTGTTTGGCCAAGCACAAAATTTTTGTGACTACTATAAAATAAAACTCCCCTTAGACAAGGAGCCAGCCCTGACCTGAGAAAGGCAAACACCCATTACTATCATGAGAAATTATCTCCTAATGTGAGCACAGCACAAGAGTTTAAGGTAAATATTTAAGGTAATTGCACAGGGCAATACATAAGGAAATTGGTTTTATTTTTGTTCTCCTTTAAAATGTATAAAATTTGACTCAAATATAGTTGAATAGACTGAAGAGTGTATCAGGCCTAAAATGCATTTCTAAATTAAATCAATTATGCCTAATTATTTTGAAGATATATTAGAGTATACCAAAAAAAGGCTTTGACTGAGTCACCTAAATTGCACAATGAATTCATCAATTAATTTAGTTAACATACTTCAGCCATACTCAATCCACTCTTAGGGCTTGTATGTGGCAAGGACCCGAGAAGGCAGCAAAAAAGCCCAGCATATACTGGAACATCAAAGTTTATGCAACAATATGAGTGGAAACACATTTAAAACCAGAAGACCATATAGATTATACTTCAAGATTTGAATGAACCACAGAAGCCTCATGACGGATAGGCAGCTGTGAGTATTCCACCTGATCTTTTTTTCACATCTCGTGTTCACCTCCCATGAATTCATCATAAAGTTCCTTTATCAATAAGGGTGCAACGTTTGTGCTCTCTGCTTTAGCAAAAAGGGATAACTAAATAGAGGAATGGTTCAATTGTAGAGATTACCCAGGCTGTAAGGAACACTGTATTTGAACTATTGGCATAATTACGGTCAAAGAATTACAGCAATAATTGCTCAAAGCCTTCCTCTGTGTACATGTAATATAAACATTGATTTCATGAATGCTAACTCCAATCTGTTAGTCACATACTTAATATTAAAATGCCATCTCATGAAAACGTACCAAAACTGGTGAATTTTCTACCATCTGTTAGGAAAATATGAATACAATATTATAAATATTGTCCCCACACATATCCACATGTGCAAGTTGCTTTCAACAAACAAATACAGAAGAACACACAAGCTAAGAGGATGATTAATAAGTCTAATGTTACATCATCATCACTCAAATCTTCAGAAAAAGTTGTTGTTGTTGTTGTTGTTGTTGTTGTTGTTGTTGTTGTTAGGTGCTGTCGAGTCGGTATCTGACTCACAGCGACCCTCTGTACAACAGGGGAAACACTATTGTCAGTGCTTCTCTGCTGTTCATAGGGTTTTCAATGGCAGATTGATTTTTGGGAGGGGGTTGCCAGGTCCTTCTCCCAAGCCTACAGCTTCTGGTGTTCCCAGGCGGACTCCCATCCAGACCCGACCCTGCTTAGCTTCCGAGATCTGATGGGATCGGATGCCACAGGGCTACAGCTACAGGCTCAGAAAAAGTACATCACTTAAATACTGATGTTTTATGATGAACTTTGAGGATTATATTTACCTAGACAGTATAAACCTGCAGCCATACCACTGTGGCGTTCCATCCTGTCACATCTCAGAAGCTAAGCAGGGTCAGGCCTGGTTAGAACTTGGATGGGAGACCTCCTGGGAAAACTAGGTATTGTAGGCTTGAGAGAAGGACCTGGCAACCCACTCCCAATAAATAATTCACCATTGAAAACCCTATGAATAGCAGAGAAGCACTGACAATAGTGCCAGGCAGGCCACGGTGTCAGGGACTGTTTCATCTGTTGTACATTGGGTCACTATGTTGTTGCTGTTAGGTGCCATTGAGTTGTATACGACTCATAGCTACCCTCATAGGATTTTCAATGGCTGATTGTATCAGGATTGCCTGGAAGGTAGATTGCCACAAACTTCTCCCTTTTTTGTGGTGCTGGGAATCAAACGTGGGACCTCAGAGACTGCAGAGCAGTGCTCTACCAACTGAACTAAATCACTGCTCTACCTACCAACTGAGCTAAATCACAACGGGTCACTATGAGTCAGACAAAACTTGAAGGCACCGAACAATACAGTATAAACTAATATGGCTCCAAACTTATGGGATGCTACTGGCTGGTTGATATATTTTAGGTATCAGGAATTACCAAAAAATATATTCAATCAAAATTAGGTATCAGTGAAGTTATTCATTTAATTGTTTATCTAAGGGCATCCTTAGATATTTTTATTTTGCATTCTACTTAATGAAACCAATTTATTTTAAGATTGGCAAAAATGAGAAAAGTTTCATAGCACAGATTAAGCATCCCTAATATAAAAATCCAAAACTGTTTGGTCTGAAATGACAGTACAAGCGTAAAATTCCACCCCTTACCCCATGTGACAGGTTGCAGTAAAAACACAAGAGACTAAAAATGTTACATAAAATTACACTCAGGCTGTGTGCATAAGGTGTATATAAAACATAAATGAATTTCGTATTTAGATTTGAGTCTCATCCCCAAGATATCTCATTGCATAGATGCAAAATCCAAAATCAAAAATATTCTGCAATCTGAAACACTTCTTGTCTCAAAGCATTTTGGACAAAGGCTATTCGACCTGCATACAGTATTGGCATGGGTAAGGAGGAGCTAGTAAAATTGTGAAATTTGGCAACCTCTGTATAATTCAGTGAGATCTAAAAATTAATCTATACAATTTGGATACAGTACTTGTGTTACATTTTATCCTACACACACATAGACACATAGTTCTTGAATAAATAAAACATGAACTATATGCAAAGATATTCATCCCAAACTATTCCTATTAGCAAAGGACTGGAAAAAATACTGTGTTTCATTATAATACTGATTAATGAACTATTCGCTAAAGAAACATATTACATAGCCATTAAAATAATAGCTCTCAGCATACAAAACATGAAATGATTTCTAAAACACAATAAGAAGTGAGGACAAGCTTTCTTGTCCTCACAATACACTGTGGGTTAAGTATAGTTAGTGTCTCCAAAGGTCCATTGGGTTTGTAGGCTTGGTCCACAGAGTGGCACTGTAGACTGGTGGCAGAATATTTAGGAGTCGCGTCCTAGTGGGAGGTCCCCCGGTCACTGAGGGACATGCCTTTGGAAGGCAGTTTTAACAAGAGGGCTGTTACGAAAGGAGGAAAACAGGTCCCATCCATCCTCCTCCTCTTTGCTTCCGGCTGGAAATATTGCCACCTACCCAGTTTGTGTTCCTGTCATCGCCACATGCCAGGGGCCCTCAGCAGAAGTGAACTGGCACAGCTATGAGACCTGCCCACTTTCAAACCTGTGAGCTGACTGGGCCTCTTCTCTTTATAAAGATAGCTCTTTCAGGTATTTTGTTGAAGTAATGCATAGTTGACTAACACACAATATGTATTGTTGTTGTTGTTAGGTGCCATCCAGTCATGTCTGACTCATAGCGATCCTCATAGAGTTTTCAATGGCTGATTGTTTCCCGATTGCCTTGGGAGTGGATTGCCACATCCTTCTCCCATTTTTGTGGTGCTGGGAATGGAACTCAGGACCTCAGAGACTGGCACCCTAGAGTTGATAGAGTGGCGCTCTATCAACTGAGCTAAATCCCAGCCCCTATATGTATTAGGTATAGTAATAGTTTTTATTGCATAAACAAATGTGTGAATAAAATACATCCATGCCTTCATAACTAACTTTGGAAATACATATTTGTAAATAAATTTTGAAGTTTCTTAGAGGATTTCTAGGTATCTGAGGAGAGGTAGCCTCAAGAGAGGGAGAATTTTCAAGTTTCAACTTCTTAAATTTTAAATTTTATAACATTGATATGGATAATGTATTTAAAAATTGAGACGGGCAAAAATTCCCAAGAATTTTTCTAGCTTTGCCACTCAGAGAAATAAAATACTTTTGTGATGAGTAGAGGATCTGACGTTCTTCTTCATACAGCATGGTATGTGTTGTGTCTATGTGGGTTTGTTTGTATATTACCTGAGTTAGATTCTATATCCACTTTACGAGTAAGAGAACTGAGGCTCAGACTCTGCAATTTTCTTAAAGTCTTTTCATTACCCATGCTCTTTAGAGGTTGGTTACAAGTAGATATGTCTAAATATTACTTTTGAACTTCTAAATTGCTGTTCAATGCCAAATTCCAAAATTTAACCTTTCTTTCCATCAACAATGTACTGTTTCCAAAAGGTTGTCCTTTACGGTAAAGATGCCCATTTTTATTAAAGTTCAACTATTGCCAGGAGAAGTGGCACATATCAGTCATACCAGCACCTCAGGAGTCAGAGGCAGGAGGATCTCCAGTTTGAGGCCAGATGCAGCCTATGTAACTTAGTGAGACTCTGTTTCAAAATTTAAAGAAAAAAAAATTTAATGGGCTGGGGTGCAGCTCAGTGGTAGAGCTCTTCCAAAGTAGGCACAAGGCCCTGAGATCAGCCCCCAGTACCACAAAAATAAACAAACAATGTTCAATTATTTCTACACCCAGTAGAAACTTCCAGCCATGATAAGACCTATTCAGAAAGCCTTTCTGAGGCACTGGCCTATTTATTTGCTGATCTATTTTCTTTTGCCTCAAAACCCTCAAAAACAATATGGCAACTATTTTAGCTACTGACACACAATAAGAGGCTATAAATCCTGGTTGACAAAGCTAGAAACTGATAGTTTCAAATTCTGAACTCGTTTCATGGCTCCACAAATTCTTCTGAAGTGTGACTTTTATGAAGCCTCTTAACCCCTGGAAATTTTGTCTCTAAAAGGGTAGCTGCAAAATGTACCATCCTCCATGGGATATTATGAGCTGTCATTAATTAATGTTTTGTAGAGCACTTTGGGACTTGGTTTGAATGGTGCTACATCAATGCAAAGTATCAGTGAGCCACTTAAAAATCAAATTGTCACCTGCTCCAGGGACTCAGGCAAAGCCTGCACTCTGCTGATAATGAGGCCAACTCTTTGTGCATTTTTTTAAGTTAGTCAGGGTGGAGTTTATTAGATCAACATTTTAATAGGCTATTTGGGAGCCTCACAATAATAGAGGTACACAAACACTGTCAATTCTCAATTACCTGAGCAGCCATTAATAGATTTATGAAGGCACTATGGTCAATAGGGGCAGGTTTTGTTTTGTTTTGTTTTGTTTTCCCATTCCTTTCTCACTGCTGTTAATGGCCAGGCAGTGACTGATCCTTGAGGATCCCCATTAGGAAGCAAAGAGTGGAAGCCACCCAAGGAGACCCTCTGGCTGATGCTGGGAGGTCTGGGCATCTGGTTCCCGTTACTCTGAATGTGTTCCTGCTGCCCTTGCAAAGGCCAAGGCTGGAGGCTAGGCTTTATCTCCATGTGTGATGAGGAGGAAAGGAAAGTAAACCAGGTACCTCATTTCAATTGTAGTCACCTCTGTCTATTACTGAACATCTCAAAAGAAGGAAAACCCCTAGACTCTGCCATGCCTCAGCCAGAGTAAATGCACAGACTTCTAATCCATCCCAGTGATACCCTTAGAAAATAAAGCATTGGTTTATTTTAACCATTACCCTGTGGCGTGTGATCTCTTCCTGTCCACTCACACAAGGCTTCACAGCTATATTTTCACTGGTGTCTAACAAAAGAATATATGCAAGTACATTTTGAGAAAATATTTCAAGGCAATTTATTTCAATAATATTAAAGAAAAAATAGTAAATTCCAATGTCTAATACAGACTCTAGCCTACTGCCATTGTTCTGGTATTTTGTGTCTCTGATACAATTGTAAAGCTATTATCCATGCTAAATGAAACAATTTTGGCATAGTACATCTACTCCAAGATTCTGCTTTGGTTCCACAATTATTTACTTCAGTGTACTCATCGCTTATAAATTTAGAAAGACGGCCTTAAAAAAACCAAAACACAAACATTCAAAATAGTTCTGATCATAAAAATAACATTTGCCCAATGTAAATATTTAAGAGACTGTCTTGCTTAAATTTCATGGAAAGATTTAAAATATAGCAGAAAAACAAGGTCAAAAATATGTTTGACCTCAAAGAGAAATTGCAATAAATAATTATACTTTATATTATTCAAGACTTTATTTTAATATGAGAAAATAAGATCTTTAGTATTAAAAGAAAATTAAACAAAATTAATTTTCAAACCTTTCTACTGGGAATAATTTTAAGTTTCTATCGAATTTTAAGTTTCTGTTGAATACAGTGGGCTGGGTTTTAACTCAATTGGTAGAGCACTGTTTTGTACTTTCTGAGGGCCCCGGTTTGATCCCCAGCACCAGCAAAATGTGGAAAGGACAAGGCACCCACTCCAGGAAACAATCTCGAAACAATCACCCATTGAAAACCTTGTGAGGGTTGCTAAGAGTCAGACCCAGCTCTGGAGCACTTAACAAAAATAACAACATTGAATATAGGAACAAAAATAGTGTAAGTTTGGAAATACATACCTGCCAATCATCATCAAATAGAAATTTTGAGTTGTACCTTTTTCCAAGAAAAAAAGAAAAATTTGATAACATTGCCTGAGAATACACTTATCTACATTTTTAAAAATATTTTCTACTGGAAAGAATGAGGGCTGAATTCAAGAGCAAGATGGACACATGGTACAATTCTGCCCAACCTAACCACAGACTAAAATTACCACTGAATCTAAGCAACAAAGACATAATATTCCATAACCTAAGAATGGAAGGATCCATGTGGATATCCACATGCAGAAACTAGACCCGTCTCTCTCACCATATACAAGAATCAACTCAAAATGGATCAAAGAGTTAAATGTAAGACCCAAAATTATCAGAATGGTGGAAGAATACACAAGGGAAATGTTTTATGAGATTGGGAAAGAAAGTTTTAGGTAAGAATTCAAAATCAGAAGCCAATGGGATTATACTAAACTAAGAAACTTCTGAGCAGAAAAGAAAACTATCAACAGAATGAAAAGGCACCTACAGCATGGGAGAAAATATTTGCAAATTATTCATCCAAAAGGGGATTGATATCCAAAATAAATGTAACTCATATAACTCAACAGCAAAATCATATTAATAATAATCCAATTAAATACGGATGAAAGACCTGAACTGACATTTTTTCAAAAGTAGACATACAAATGGCCAATATGAAAAAAAAAAGTTTATCATCAATAACTGTTAAGCAAATGCAAATCAAAACACAACGAGGTATCACTCACTCCAATCAGAGTGGCTTTTGTCAAAAAGGGAAAAGGTAATTTCTAATGAGGATTTGGAGTGAAGGAAGTCATTATACACCACTGGTGGGAGGATAAGCTAGGAAGGCCACCATGGACAATGTGAATGAGCAACATTATCTTGAGTGAAATGAACCAGACACTGAAAGACCAAGCTGCATTATCTCCTTCACACATGGGATATAAAAGCATCGATCTCACAGAAGTGAAGAGTGGAACAGTGTTGACCAGAGGCCATGGAGGTTTGATAGAAAGGAGAGGAAGAATTTGGTCAAAGAAAACAGCTACATAGGAAAGTAAGTCCTAATGTTCTATTGTACAGTGGGGTGACTTGTTAACAAGAATGTGTTATCTGTTTCAAAATAACTACAAGAGACGATTTTGAATGTCCTCACCACAAAGAGCCACCGTGTGGTCTGATCCCATCAGATCTCCGAGGCTCAGCAGGGTTGGACCTTCGTTAGTGCTTGGATGGGAGACCACGGGGGAACACCAGACACTGTAGGCTTGGGAGAAGGACCAGGCAACCCACTCTCAAAAAACAGTCCACCATTGGAAACCCTAGGAATAGCAGAGAAGCACTGACAATAGTGTTTTGCCTGTTGTATGTAGGGTGGCTATGAGTCAGACACTGACTCAATGGCACCTAACAACAGCATATATTTTCTATTTACAGAGGTAGCCATTTGCAACGTATATGATTGATCTGTACTGGAAGCTGCCAGGTACATTAAATATACACATTGCATTAGTTTTCCTACCTGCCAGAGGCTTAAACTTCCTGGTTATATGCCTCAGACATGGCTCTGTGAGTTGCTAAGGTCAATAAGAAGAGGAGAGAAATGACTGTGTGTCACTTCCTAGAAAACATTTTAACAGCCTGGGCACACTTTGACAATTGCTTTCTTCCTTCAGCTGTGGTCACTGCCAATGTTCAGATAGTAGCTGACGTTATTCTGGATCCTAGAGTCAGGGCTGTGGTAAATCTGACCTGAATCCCCAGCCAGCTCAGGCATGCATATGGCATGGGCAAAATATAAACTTCTAGATTTTTTAAAATGTGTGAATATAGCTTAACCTTTATTTTGAATAACACCTCAAATTGGGAACATTGGCCCCTTGTTCAGGTTAGTGCAATAACTAACTCTGTCAAGTATTCCAAATTACTGAGATTAGCTTCATGAAAATCAAAGTGCACTTCAACTTGTAGATTGTTTTAATTTACATGGTACTAATGCAGTTTTGACCTTTGAAGGAGGCCTAGAAAGCATTCCAGAGGCATTAAGGGAAAAAGACACAATCACTTTTTAGTTTTCAAAGTCTGTGGTTTAAAAAATTAGAATTTTCTGTGCCCAGAATGTAATTCATTCTAATGATACTGTTCTATTAAGTTTTCTTTAGATTTTATCTATAAAAAGAACTTTTAATTTTTCTTATTTCACTTTTATCCTTATTACTTATATGACCTTACACAACTCAAATTTAGTGTAATCTTAAAAGACAATGGTCTCTTGATTTTCTTCATATCTGCCATGGTGTTAAAAACCATTATTTCTGGAAGTTGTCCAGAGAAAGGATGCATTTTTTGAATATTCCATATGTAAATTATAAAACAATCAGGTACACATACCTGATGGAACCCAAACAAAATATCTATTCTAGCAAACTGCACCACGTGCCAGCTTGATGTTATTGTTGTTAGGTGCCTTCGAGTCGGTATCCGACTCTTAGTGACTCTTATAGGGGTTTTCAATGGCAGACTGTTTAGGGATTGCCTTGGGAGTGGCTTGCCAGGCCCTTCTCCCATTTTTGCTGTGCTGGGAATTGAACTCGGGACCTCAGAGACTGCAGCTCAGTACTCTACCAACTGAGCTAAATCCCAGCCCACCAGCTTGACAGATATCTCTAGTTTCCTGTGTGACTAAATGTTTCTATTCAATTCTTAAAACGAAATTCCAGAAAGGCCAAATATACATATTTTAAATACATTTTTGTCATTGAAGAACAATGTGACACAGAAAGATAAAATTTCTTGGCCAAGAACATAATGGCATAACATTTAACACTGGGATACAAAGAGTCAACACTGTGGACACTTGTCCTCTAGTCTGTTGTTGTTAGGTGCCGTTGAGTCGGTATCCAACTCATAGCGACCCTCATAGGGTTTTCAATGGCAGACTGTTTCGGGATTGCCTTGAGAGTGGATTGCCAGGTCCTTCTCCCATTTTTGCGGTGCTGGGAATTGAACTCGGGACCTCAGAGACTGCAGCGCAGCGCCCTACCAACTGAGCTAAATCCCAGCCCGTCCTCTAGTCTAGATCTTAGGTATTACACCACTTTTATGCTTTAAATCTCTTCTTATTTGATTACCAATTCGTGTTTTGGAAATTTTCAGACTCACTGTGTAAGAGCCAAATTTGCACATTCATTTTCTTATATACCCTAACTAAGCTTCCAAGGTAAGCTTTCCTGAATAGTAAAAAGGAATGTTTTTACGAATGTGTGGGAAAAATTTAGGGATGCAAGCGTTACTTGAAATATGACTCACACTTAATGCATGTTTTGTTTTGGAAGTACAATCTTTCCAAACATTGAGTAATTTTCATATCTTCCTGATGCAGATCTATTTTGTGTACCTACAACCACACTTATAATTCTGGAGTTTTTTAATATGGATATGAAAACACCTATACTGCTTTGCTTTCTTGCTTCTCTCTCAAATTAATGATCAGATCTTTTGAACTTTTGGGATTCATCAAAAGAATAACTTTGAGCGTTTTCTCCTGAATCATTTTATGTAATTAAGAAGTTTTGTTTGGCCCCATTCTTTTAACTTGAACCTGGCCTTGAGGCACAATAACCCATTGAGAGTTATTAACAATAGATGTGGAAGCCATCATTTGGTCTTTGATATAAGGGTGAGATTTAATCAGCCAAGGTCACTCAAAGGTTTCTCGAGTGTTTTTTATATTGTCTTACTGTTGAGGCTTAGAAGCAACTGCTTTTTCAAGCCTCCTAAAGCCTCAGATTTCTGGATATTCTATATCTCTTCATCCTTGCTTCCAAACTGACCAGTTCTCAACAATTTTATCTTATGATACCACCTTAAACACAAATGACAGAAAACCCAATGAACTACTATTGTTTTTTAACTCCCCCCACAAAACCAAAAATTTTTTACACACATGACCTGCCTGCCACATTGCTGGCAATAATTATTTTACCATAAGACTCTCTACTCAGTAGCACAGATCAACATTTGTCAGGATAGTGGTACACACAGTCCAACAGGCATGCTAAATGACCCGTTTCCTTTTATTCTGTGTTACCGCCACCCTAATTCTGGCACTAATTGTTGGTCTACAGAAGTGCCTTTTTCTTAGTGAATTATCATAATTTTAATACTTTTGGAATATGAACCTATGTGGCTGAGACTTGTTATTTCTGAATACTGCCTGTTGATGACCAGATGCTTTTGACATCACTGTAGACCAACTTATTCATTCTTTCGTGATTACTGCCACTGGCACAGGATTTCAGAAACCTTTGCCTTATCAAGTCATAAAAATACTCTCCTATTATTTCTGGAAGACTTACATGTTTACCTTTTGAGATATATAATTTGCATGTGTTAACTTTGTAACTTTAGTCATAGTATAACATAGAAGATTCATTTTGATATGGATGCCCAATTAACCAATCTCCACTTATTTAAAAACTACCCTTTCACTGTTCTTCTGATCCTTAGTCATAAATTAAGCTTCCACATGTGCATGGGTCTATTTCTAAACTTCTGTTCTTCTATTTATCTAATCCTATGGCCTACAAAAACCCACATTATTATATTTTTACATTAAATCTTGATAGATCTGGTATTTTAACTCTCTTCTGTTCATACTATTGAAGATCAGGTATTGAAAGCCTCCTGAATTTCCATATAAATTTTAGAACCTATTTGTTAATTCTAAAACACAGTAACCTGCTTTCATATATAAGCCTTGAAGGAAAACTATAGGACAATTTGTAGAAAAATAAAATTCTTACATACTTGGTGTTCTAAAGCATAAACATAATATATACCTCCATTTTCATAGGCATGCATTGATTTACCTCAGTAATGTCTTGCTTTCTTAGGGATCTTAGCATCTTTTGTTATAAAGGACTTGGGAAGTACCAGACTTAGGAAGGTATTTTAGTTCCAAGTTCCTATCCCCTACCTGACCAGTATTTGTCTCCTGTCCTCTGCATAGCTACTAATTCTACACTTCTGTTAAATTCATCAAATGCCCATAGAAAACTCAGATGCAGAGTCAACTTCTTTCTACCTTTCACTTCACTTTTCCCTCTCCAGAGACTATTCCCTCCTTTCCTGCAAGCTTTGATATCCCATTGCAAGTATCCTTCATGTTTATACAAATTTCCTAGATTTTAATTAAAAAAAAAAAAGAATCAGAGTTTTTTTGCTATCTAATCCCCCCGGTGCCCAGAGAGGAGGTAATCAGAAATACCTCTGCCTTTCATTGTGTCTTTGGGGACTGTGCCAGTCATGGTCCTCATGGCTGTGACAGAAGGCTTTGCAGAAACAAGGTGGGAAGGATTTGTTCTGGCTCATGCTTTGAGTCAGTCTGTACTGGCTTGGCCCCATGGCCCTGGCAGAGGGATGGTGCAGGGGAGGGGCTTCTTCACCTCATGGTGGACAAGAAGCCCAGGGGAGGGGAGAAAGGCTTGGGGTCTACGAATAACGTCTAAAGGCATGCCTCCAATGACCCACTTCATCAAGCCACACCCCACCTTCTAAAGTTATCGAATCATCCCAAAAGGGTGCTACCAGCTGGGGATCAACCATCAGTATCTGAGCCTCTGGGGTCATTTCATAATCGAACCCTATCAGGGACTATTTGATTTTGTCTTATATTCAAATTACTTCAGTTGAAAAAGTTAATGCTTACGTATCTGCACTAGATTCTCTAACAACTTATGGATGAAGAAATTGAGGCTTCTGTATTCTAGAATATAAGGTTCAGTTCTTCTATATTGACTCTTCTTGTGCTATGTTCAAATCCTTCTATTTGAAAGAAGATTTATATACAAGTAACGTTAAATGTGGGATTTAGCTCAGTGGGTAGAGCACTGCACTGCAGTCTCTGAGGCCCCGAGTTCAATTCCCAGCACAGCAAAAATGGGAGAAGGACCTGGCAATCCACTCCCAAGGCAATCCCGAAGCACTCAGCCGTTGAAAACCCTATGAGGGTCGCTATGAGTTGGATACCGACTCGAGGGCACCTAACAACAACAACAATAACAACGTTAAATGTACTTTTAGTTTGAGACAATAGACTTATGTTACATGATCCTAGAAATCTAAATGTTACTGACTGAATGTTTGTATCTTCCCAAAATCCATATGTTGAAGCTTAGTCCATGATGTGATGGTATTTGGAAATGGGGAATTTAGCAGGTAATTAGGTCTCGAGGGTGGGGCACTCATGAGATTAGTGCTCTTATAAGAGATACAAGGAACAGACACTTTCTGCGCTGGGAGTATGCAACGTGAAGACAGACTGTCTGCAATCCAAGAAGTGAGGCAGCACCAGACACTCGATCTCAAACTTCACAAGTCTCAGAATTGTGAGAAATAAGTTTTTGTTGTTGAGGCCACTCAATGTATGACATTTTCATTATGGCAACTAAGACACTAAATGTAGAGCTAGAGTTGCTTAACAAAATTGGCTAATGAATAGATTCCAACCCCAACCCAACTATGCTTATAAAACTTTCTCTATTCACTCAACACTGAGTCTTGAAAAATAATCGTATTATAAATATAAAATCACCAGATGCACCTATATGGTTCTGATGCCATTGGTTTTATAAGTCAACATCATCAATAATATGACAATAATGTGGTTAAGTTCTTTTTAGTATTACACATAAATATGCTGAATTATGTTTGAAAAGTTAAATGTACTCTTCATCTGCCAGTTGCTAACTCCTAATTCCTTTAAAGTGAATTAAACAGAAGTATTTCAGAAGCTGTGACAGACATCATGATCAATATTTAGACATCATCCAGTGCCTATCAGGCACTGTTGTCGCATTAACAGGCAACTTCATTAAAGGCTTTGAAAATAAAATATCTGGGTTCAAATTTGCCAAAGAACCTGCTCTATGAAAGCAATATAATTGGAGGGGAGTTATCATACAAGTATAGGGTTGTTGAATAATGAATGTATAATGGCTTTACCTGTGTAAAATCCGACATCAAATTGAGTAAGAGGGCAGAATTAAATAACTGAGTTCATAATAAATAAGTGAAATTCACACCTTTCAAAAATAACATCCTAGTTTCCCTGATATAATGTTCACCTCTCAACCTTGAAATTTCTCTTTCTAAATTCCCCATTAAATCCTTACTGAGTGCTTGAGACAGTCATTGAACTATATTGATTTAATACTAACAGAAATGACTAACATTTCTCTTTAATCCTTTAGTGGAATTGTCTTCTATCCAAGAAATGTGAAAACACCTAAAGAAACTTTGTACAGTACAAAAATATAATACTTTTCAAGTAAATGTCTTTATAGTCTCCAAAATATTTAGTGAATCCCTAGTATTTTTAAATATTTGAATATTATAGAACAATCTATAAAAGATTTTTAACAGTAAAATAAGCATTTATCAGCTGCTTTGCACACTCTGAAGCCCCAGGTTCTATCCCTAGCAC
This sequence comes from Pedetes capensis, assembly GCA_007922755.1. Lineage (NCBI taxonomy): Eukaryota > Metazoa > Chordata > Mammalia > Rodentia > Pedetidae > Pedetes > Pedetes capensis. Next base: position 18,411 of record VMDO01007553.1, on the reverse strand, counting down.
CACAAAATCAGGAGAAGAGCCTGGCAACCCACTCTTGAAACAATCCTAAAACCATCAGCCATTGAAAACCATATAAATAGCAGAAAAGCACTGACAATAGTGCCAGGTATGGCAAATGGCTGCAGATGTTTCATTCTGTTGCATATAGGGTTGCTCTGAGTCGGACCTAACTCAACAGCACTTAACAACAACATGCCATAAAATATGAAAATCATATTTTAATACTATTTGAGGTTGTTTTAAGTCATTTAAAGTCAGAGGAAAAAATAAGATGGAAAATATATTCTTGTTTCCGTATTTTCAAATATTGTGGCTGAATAACCTGCTTTCCATTCTGCTTTGGTTACAGAGAGAAAAATCCTATTTTAGGAAGACTAAATAACTAGTTTTTATTTTAAGCTGGTTTAAGGTCAAAAATACTGCAAACTGTCAAATTCAAAAGGTACGTTGGCATAATGTTAAATGCTTAAAATATTTTTAAATATCAGATTTGAAAAAGCAGTATAAATTAGTCCACTAAAGAGGAGAAAATTAGGAGGGGAAGAAGGAAAGAACAGAGAGAAGAGAGAAAAGATCAAAGGGGACAGAGAGGGAAGGAGGAAGAGAACCTAGAAGGTAAAGGAGAGAGTAGGGAAGACAGAGAGGACAGAGAGGACAGAGAAGTAAGAGAAAGAGTAGAGAAGACAGAGAGGACAGCAAGACAGGCCACAGCTCCCAAGATGACCTAAGCACCACCTACTGAAAAGACCATTCTGCTTTGAAAATGTCACTGACTCTTGTGTACATCTAGTAAAATATTTAATCTTCTTAGCATGTAAAGTTCTACATCACTCAACTTAGTCCTACTTGACAATCACGTTCTCCAACAAAAACCCTCAGCTCCAACCCTACCAAATTTTATACAATTGCTGACTCATTCCAATCTTTCTCAGACCACTGGGCACATGCTATTTGTTCCTTCTGTGTGGCCTTCCTTTCAAGCCATCTATGTCTCCATTTCCCCCCACCCCATACTATGGAGGTCTGCAGCCATAGCCCTGTGGCATTCGATCCCTTCAGATCTCGGAAGCTAAGCAGGGTTCAACCTGGTTAGTACTTTGATGGGAGACTGCTGGGGAACACCAGGTGTTATAGGCTTGGAGGACAGACCTGGCAACCCTCTCCCAAAAATCAATCCGCCATTGAAAACCCTATGAACAGCAGAGAAGCACTGACAATTGTGTTTCCCCTGTTGTAGGTAGGGTTGCTATGAGTCAGATACCGACTTGACAGCACTTAACAACAACATACCAGTGGGGTAGAATACAAGGCTTCATGCATCCTAGGCAAGCACTCTACCACTGAGCCACACTCCTAGCCCTTTCTGTTTTTATTTCTTTACTTCTTATTTCAAGACAGTGTCTGGCTATGTTATGCAGACTGCCTCTGGCCTCCGACCTGTCTCAGCCTCCTGGGTCACTGGGATTTCAGGTGTGCACCAAGGCATCTGGTTTACCTACTCATTTTCCATACTCTCCTCTCTAACTTTCCAGTCCTTCAAGTATTCTTCAATACCAACTTTAGTCTTGACTCCTCTGTAAAGTGTTCCCTGATCTGCACTGTTCTTCAGAAAACATTGGGTCTGTACTCAGGGTTCACCCGGCTAACATTTGTTCTTGCACCAAACCTTTGCATCATGTTGCATGTAAATATGAGCTTTATGAGAGCTGGGACTACTTCTAAACCATCAGGGAGGATGGGTACACTTCTAGACTCTTGGGAACTAATAGATGTTTATCATTGTGAGAATGAGTAGATAGTATGCATTTTTAGATGGAATGAATTGACGAATCTAATTATGAACTCCATTCCTTAAAAAAAAAAAAAAAAAGAGGGGGATATAAAATTAATGATGTAATTCAAATTTGCTTGATAATTTCCAATATTCTCTTATAGTTTGTTGATCATAGACTTGGACTAACATTTAATGATTGCAACATGAACTTTTCATGAAAGAGTAAGAACACTGTGAATAAGAAGTCTACAGAGAGTTCAGGACATTCAAAAACCATGCCAATTCTGTACAAAGTAAGGTCTGTAGAGCTCAGGGTTCTGTTGCTGCTGAGCTTGCAGGAGCATTTGGTAATTAATCTGAGCTTTGGGGAATTTCAGATGTTGGCAAACATGTTTTAAATTTTAAATCTGTTGTTTGATGGGGCATCCCCGAGTAGAGGTCATTTTATAGGGAAAAAAATACTTGAGCTTAACTTCCACTTTTCATTTAGTCAAATGAGCATGACAAAAATTTATGGAAATGTAGTTTGATTTCAAATAAAGCCTGAGAACTCCAGCAACTACAATAGGAAATATTTCTGCATAATGATTTGATTATGTATGAGTTAGCTAGTGGATATAATTTAATTTTTAAATTTCTTATACTGGGTTATACTTAGTTTTGTATTATTAACCTGGGACCCAATGTCCCAGGAAAATGTAAGCCTATCTTTGGATGTTAACTGGGCAACTTCATAACCTTCCTATACCTTAGGACTGAATATAACCAAAATAAAGACCTACAATCCAGGAAGCAATATGAAAACTATGTACCACTAGTAAATGAGATAAAATGCACTCTCCTGAGTACCTCAAGACTAGAAAGTTGGAAAAGACCTAGAGGGACTTCAGACAGAAACAGCAAAAATGACTTTGGGAAGAATGAATGATTTGTGAATTAGACTATATCCTTTAAATATGTACATGTTGGATAAAGAATATCTAAATTGTGATAATCTATTATATTAATTTGAGAAATACTTACATCAAAAAGAAAAAAATTCATGGTCATAAAATAAAAACCATTTAAAGATAAAGCAAACAAATTTTAGTAAAAGCCAGGAAAAGTTGGGCCAAATAATCTTTCATTATAACTTCTTAAAATATCTCTGGAGGGTATAATAATATTAATCAAATATTAGAAAGATCGGCATAATATTCTTATTTAATATAAAATATAAAAATTTTAGTTGCTTATATGTCCAAGGAGTTTCAAAGGTTATCTTTTCAATATCATACTCAATGCTTAATATGTTTGTAAATGCAGGCTGAAAACCTCCAAAGAAGAAAAGATGAAAAAACTCCAAAGATGAAAAGTTAATATACAAATTACATATATAGACTGGGGACGAGTTGTGTCAACCGTTACCATTAATCACTGCTAGCAATAATATCTTTAAGTAGACATATGAATAAAAGATGGGAGAAGGGGCTGGCAATCCACTCCCAAGGCAATCCCGAAGCACTCAGCCATTGAAAACCCTATAAGGGTCGCTATGAGTCGGATACCGACTGGACGGCACCTAACAACAACAACAATGAATAAAAGGTTACAATTCAATGAGAGAACTGCCACCTGCATTTTGGGAGACAGGAATCCTTCTTTGGCACCATTATTCTAGATCATTCCATGATCATGTCACAAGCAGTTCTGTGCTGATTTCCACCCTAGCACTGTCCACACACTGTTCTGTAATTTTTGATTGTTTAAGTTCTTCAAGTCAATAGCCATAGCATCCTGGCAACTAATCCCACTTGATCTCAGAAGCTAAGTAGGGTCGGCATGGTTAGTACTGGGATGGGAGACTGCCTGGAAACACCAGGTGCTACAGACCAAGGAGAAGGACTGTGAATCCACTCCTGAAACAATCAGCCATGGAAAACCCTACAAATGCAAGAGAAGCACTGACAATTGTGCCAGGCATGGCACAGTGTTGGGCGTGTTTCATTCTGTTGTACACAGAGTCACTGTGAGTCAGACAACTTGCCAGCACCTAACAACAACAACAATGAGCTGTTTGAAGACTGTGTTTCCATCTTTTTAGTCATTGTAACTGAGAAAATGCCCAGTAAACCATTAGGTACTAACTATGTATTTATTTAGATAGTGGATATATTTAGATAAATATAGTGGAAGTTTGGAAAAGCAGTGCTCATTGGGAATTATAGTCTTAATAAAATATTGGGGCTTACCCATATTTGTAGACAATAACACTTTGAAATATTAGAAGTGAGTGAAGAAGACATTTCACATGAATAAATCATAATTTTGAAAAGATATAAGGAGCCTCTGTATTGTTTTGGTATTCTCAACCTTTAAATACCATTCCCATGGGTAACTCAACTTCAGAGGCTGTACTAATATGTAAAGGACCATATAAGTATGAAGAAAACTTTGTGGTTTTAGAAGAATTCACTTTTCATAACTATTCATAAGATAGTGGGAAAAATTATAAATAGGGACTTGACTGCATATTTTTCATGTTCTTCCCTATCTTCCTCCCAAGTAAAGATATGAATAAGAAAGATTCAGACAGGTAACTAGCCAAAAGGCAAAGTGCACCTGAAGGATCTCATCGAGGTACCCCATCATGGGTCCTAGATGTCATATTTGCTGGATCCTGACCTTCCAAGAAATATTACTCTGGGAAAGCTTTCACAGTAGTCTACCAGTATATTTAACCATTGCATTTGTTGAATTCAATATACTCTCCACAACTCCCCATTGAGAATTGCGTTGAAGAATATAAGCATGTTATGTGGGAAGTAAGGTAAATCAGCTAAGTGGAGAAAGGGATTAAGGAAACTGGGGGAATAATTTTGTCTGTGATTGGAAGTCACCCTGATTCATGTTTGCAATCACTACAGGAAAGAAATTTCTAAATCATGAGAGCTATTCAGGATGAAATCATTTCAGAAAATAATGAACTCAAGTGACTGGAAGTGCTCAGGCAGAAGCTAAATGACTATCTGTCAGGAATGTTGTGGAAAGGAGCCTTTCATTGAGTCAGAGGTTATGCTAAATTATCTCCAAGGCTACTTCTAACTCCTGAGATTCTATAAGTCAATGAAGTAGAGCTTGGGGAAATCCTAAAAAAAAAAACTATTAAACTATTAAATAACTCTGTGTATATATAAATGCGCATGCGTATATACATACGTACATATACATACACACAGAGAAATGGTAGTGTTGCATTTTATACATTGACTGCAATGTAAAATAATATTAGCTCAAGGTTATTAGGTGCCATCAAGTCGGATCCAATTCAGAGTGACTCTATGTACAACAGAACAAAATACTCCCCGACTCTGTGCCAGCTCAAAGTGGACTTTGATAAATACTTAGTTTCCTAGGTAACCACAGAAAATTTGAGGATGAAAAGAGAGTCAATGGAGGAATACTTTAGAAAGCAAATGTACTAATCAAGAGGGAGAGAAAAGAGGAAAAAACAAAGACAGAAGCAAGAAACAAGTATAAAGAGAGTAGACTTAAAGCTCATTATATTAACAATTGTATTAAATGCAAATACACTTAAAACTCTAATGAAAATATGGAGGTTATCAGTTTCCTTTTTATATTACATTGTTTATAAGAGCCATACCTAAATATAAGGACAAGGATTAAAAATGCTAAAAATGATAAACCATAAAAGTTGTAATCTTAAGAGATAAAGTATGGCCATATTAATAACACACAGAGTAAACTTCAATAAAGTATTTTCAAAGAGAGAGGGATATTTCAGAATAAAACAGCAGTCAAGTAATCAGAAAGGGGGTTAGTCATTTCTTTTCCAATATTCTAGATTTTCCCCATCATCTGTGCTTTTACCCAAAAACAGTAGTGAATGAACCTGAGGTTGGTTCAGACTTTAAAGAACTCTGCTACTGAACATCAAGAACACAGCAAGAAATTTGAGGGGTGTTTACTTCTCTCCAAACATAACTTTGAATTACCTCTTATATTTTACTTAGAAATGGCTTATTTTTAAAACTTTTACCCAAATAAAGCTTTACTGAATTTCAATTCTCAGGGTAGAATTTTTTTTAAGTAAAGCAGATTTAAATGTTAGAAAGAAGTCATTTGGTCTACTAGTTAACTAAGCTCTGGGGAGTTCAGAGATAAATAACACCTGTCATTGAACTGGTCCTAGGTTATTTGCAGAGACAAATCGGGGAGTAACTGTAATGCCTTATGAAAGGTATGCGACAGTTGTTGAGGAACAGTGCTCAGAGTACAGGCAGCCACCCCAATCACATCAGATTCTGAAAAGAAGAGCGGTCGGGGAACGTGAAACACCGTGTAGAGTGCCCCGTGTGATGCAGTATGAATTGGAAGCAGATCGAGCACAGCTAGTTTATTCTGTGTTATATTACAAGTACCTTATAATTATTTTTAATTAAGTGAAAAATAAATTTCAATACATGGTCTAAATTCAATTTACAATAAAGGAATCATGCAGAGAGATTTTGAATAGCATAAAACATGATCCACTGTAAGTCTGGTTTACTGAATGTACACATTGAATAGTCATCCTTTGTATGACAAATTCCCTCCTATGTGCAAGTTACTAGGAAAATCAAATCATACTAATGGTAAACTCAGTGATCTGTGAGTTGGACTGGACTTGATGGCACATAACAACAAATAAACTATAGTTAATTTTTCTTTTAACTTTAACAATACCCCTAAGAGTTTATCAAAACTGATAATCACAGAAAATTTAATTCTGGTCCATTTTCTTTCACACAAACAGAAAAAGAGAAAATATTGTAGATATAATAGATATGCATATAATTTAAAAGACCCAATTTGGTCAAAGAAATTGGTTGCTAAACAGAAATTGAATGTCCCATATTAATTATCCTGTGGTCCTGGTGGCACAAGGAATGGCAGAAGATCAAAGAGAGGAAGGGACCAAGGTCCAGGGCAAAAAAACAGTTTATAGGAAAGACTGAGGGTTTCTAGAGGTGACAGGCAGAATCTGGCATCAGAGATGTAGTGACTGATTTCTCTAGGCTGGATGTGACCCTTATTATCTAGAAGCAAAGCAGCTGTGACAACCTATGGCCACCTTTGTCCCAGTCATGACAATGAAATAGGATGAATGGCCTAGCTATAGTGTCTCAAAGGGCCCTAAGTTAGTACCTTTGTCCACTTAGGTAGCCTGCTGAAGCTGGGCCTATAATGTTAAAGGGTCCACTGACATTCACCACCGTATGGGGCAAATAACTGGGGTGGAACTTCTCAGAGGGATTCTTTTCAGTAACATAGGAGCCCATGAAGCTGCCAGGGAGTCACCGTGCTTCTATAATAACCTCAGTAAGCTCATTGCTTCACCAAGTTGGATTGGATGGACTCCTTTCTACAGTGGGTTTTCCTCCTCTCTCTCTCCAGGTGAAGAGATGTCCCCTTTATGTCTTTGAGGGAAAGTCACAGTTCATGCAACAAAAGACTCCAAAGAGGGTGGATCTTTGGCAATAGTTGGAACATGAATTGAGCATGTCTACAGTATCATCCCCATTACTGAACCACTAGGGGGAAGAGTGGATTCCAGACAAAGCACGCAGGTGGTCCAGGGTTGGCAAGCTTTTATCTAATCATCAGCAGGGTTATGGAGTCCTCTCAGTGCCTCTCACATCACAATTGTTTCCTCAACTGAATGACGAGAGATAATCAGACAAGGGAATACATTAGATGATCCTTTAGATGTGTCAGAGGAATGGTTGGCTGAGCATTTATTTAAAAAGAGTCTAGATTTTCTTAAGTATTTTTAAAAATTTAGGAAGCAGGGATATGTAGCTAGTAAGTGGTAGACCTTGAATTTCACTCCAAGTCAGTCCCTAAGTGAACTCAGTCATTATGTAAGCCTGAAACTCAAGGAAATTACACTTTCCTGGATACTGATTTCAAAAGTCAAGATAACTGGAAACCCATAATCCTGGGGTTGGGAGAATCTATGCAACAGTAATCTTCCAATCACCCTCCACCTGGGTCAACTCTGGAATCTGGCAGAATTTCCAATCATAGGATACAGAATCTTCAATGATCGATACCCATTCAGGCCACATACCTATGTTTACTACAATGTAACTTTGGGCATGACTGTCTCATTTCTTGTGTGCCCACAGTGTCACTCACCGCCACTTTAGAGCACAGAGGACATCATAAGCACAGAGGTCATCGACCTGGTGGTATGCTGAGCCCAGATTGCCACTGTCCCCTCCCTGGAGAAGGCCTCTCCGACTAAGCCCTTCCCTCAAGCTGCCCGCAAGAGACAGCTGGCCTCCAGGGTCACGGCTCTGTTCTCAGTACCCTCTAAGCTCGTATGGGGGGGACGATTTCTACGAGGAGCTAGAACATCAGAGGGTCTGGATCAGGAGCCTGTGAAGCATGATCCTGAATTAGAAATGTGAGAAGACAAGCTACAGCCCAGAGTTGACCCTCAGGTGCCAGTTCAAATTCCATTCTCACCTGCTGAGGCTGACATGCCGTTTGGAAAACTGTGGTTAAATATGAAGTGCATCTCAGTGCACAGACCTTGTCTTACTGTAGGCTATCATCCCAGCACCATTCATTAACTCACTTTTCCTTTCCTCATTGCTGTGAAGTTGTATGTTTACCATCCACCAAATTCCAACATGTCAATCATCAAATATGCTTATATGTTTAAGATTAAATGCAATAGTCTACGTTTAGATTAAATGCCACTATTTAGATTATAACTGTTCTGAGAACACTATTAATTCCAGGTGGGATCTTCCCAAACCATTCAATATTACAAGGCTACAGACTCCATCACTTGGTACATGATCTGGAAATATACAATGTTAAAACATAATGAAGAAAATAATTGGAACACAGGCTTAATTTTTCCTGCATACGTTTTTTTATTTTAATGTATCTCATTAATTTCATATTCAGAATCTAATGTGTATTTTTCAGCCTTCATCACTACTAATAAAAACTCTGCACTACAAGTCTAGTCTGAGATTTGATTGGAGGTAATTGAGTTTCTCTGCCTGCATAATCACCACAGGAGAGGGCACTGACAGTTTTATTACTCTCAATTCTCTTCCAAATTATGCAGATGCTATTGGTTCTTTTAAATAGTCCTCTGCATCATTCCTTACAAATTGCTTAGGAGCCCAGGACTGATTATCAGGAGTGAATATGCTGGAAATGGTGTTAGTTGCCCATTATGTTCACCCACTCCTCAGTTAGCCTAAAACAGGCTCTGGACCACTCAGCTGGGCACCCATGGATATGTCCCTTAATTACTCCCTGCTTCATTTTTCTCATTTGTAGCATGGGATAATAACAATATCCACCTCATATGATTTTCGTGATGATTGGATGTTAATATTTGTGAAATACTTTAGAAAGAGCCTTGCCCACATTAACTACTGTATTGTTGTCGTTAGGTGCCTGTTGAGTCAGTGTCTGACTCATAATGACCCTATGAATAACAGGTAAAACACTACTGTCAGTGCTTCTCTGCTATTCATAGCGTTTTCAATGCCTGATTGTTTTTTGGGAGTGGGTTGCCAGGTCCTTCTCCCATGCCTACAGCACCTAGTGTTCCCAAGTGGTCTCCTATCCAAGTACTAAGCAGGCTAACCCTGATAAGGTTCCAAGATCTGACAGGATCAGACACCACAGTGCTACGGCTGCAGGCAAGTACAATATTATATTACTCTAACTGAATTTAACATCTTGGGTCTGGTTTCTGTACCCATGTTATGCCACATTCTTTCCCCATGGTCCTCAGTATCTTCAAAAGTCATATTGTACCTCAAAAAATCATTTAATGGTGCCACCAAATTAAAATGTAACTTCCCAGTAAGGCTACACTCATTGCTCTTCCCATGCTAAATCTGGATTTAAATCAATCAATAAATTAGTCTATATTGTATAATTGCATGTTTAGAGGCAGTGAAGTAGCAGGAGAACTAGGTACACTGAAGGAATTTTCCAACATTTTTGAAATACATCACAAAGCAGCTGCCAAACGCAAGGCAAAGATAAAAATGGTCAGAGGCAGAAAGGTCAATTTCCACCACTTATATAATTCAATAGTACAGTGTTTCTATTAAGTTCAAAACAGACAGAACAAACTTCCTGAAAAGCAACTCTGCTGTTTCAAACTTGCAGTCAAAGTCCAAGAGCCTACTTGCGGGTGTGCATAACATCATTTTTCTTGGGGGTATTTCCCTGCCAAGACCACTGACTCTCCCAGAAAGATACACCGCTGTTACTCAAGATCATGGCTATGTCCAACACACAGTAAAGCAAATAAAACCACAGCCTGTTCACCCGAACTAGAACTCCTCAAAAACTCAGTTCAATCAGATGGCAGCTGTCCTGCGAGATTGGTCCTCACGTCTCTCCTCAGACAGCAGTTTCCCTGCATTCTCTCCAGAACCAGAACACTGGGAAAACGATGAGTTTAGAACCCCCATGCCAAATTGTTTTTTGCATATACTACAATAGTAGTCTTGTACTTCTACCTTCCTATTTATTCTAAGTGGTGTGTTGGTATATGGTTAGCAACTGCCCATTATGGGGAAATGCAGCCCTACTGTGTGTCATTATTAATTCCAACCGACTAAATACTCCCATTAGGGCCAATTTTAAGCTAAAATGTGATGTCACTGTGAATTTCAACAGAGACAAGTGCAACTGGCCCTTGTACATTTGTGCAAGCTGGCACCAGCACACAACTGAATTTCCCTGTTATCTACCTCCTTCCACAGTCTCCCGTCCCTTTTCTTACCTGCCTCAAATTCTCATTGCTTCTTCCTTTTCCAGACCTTTCTATAACACACTGCAGACCCCTCAAGTCACAGGAACTAAATCCTGCTCCCTGGATACCAGCCTGTTTGTTTGCAGCACCTAATTAGATCCAAGCTTTCCTTGTGGACACATTCTTCTCCACCCCTCCCAAGTTTGAGCTGCTTATCCTGCTAGGTCCTGTTCACATAAAACACCGCTTCCAAATCCTTCCCTCTCTGTTGGTCAAAGCCTTGTTACTCTGGGGAAGAAGCCATCTTGCCAGAATGCTCTGTCAAGGTCATGTCTTGACCTTCCCTCCCAACACCTCCCTGAGTTCTGCACTCCTTTTTCTCCATGCCTGGCACCTTCCCTCTCTCTCCATTCTCTCCTACGCCTACCCAGTTCTGAGAATCACTCTCACCAGTCTTTCCCATGCCAAGCTTCTCAGTTCCCTTCTTCCTCCTACTCTTCATCTTCCTGGCAAAGCCCCCATCAGGGCACATTGTGAAATGGGTCTTGCTGGAGAAAATAGCAGTCAGGTGTCCACACAAATCCCTGCACATTCCCTGATTTGAACTCTGACCAGGAGGTCTAGTCTTTTTCATAGTCATTACCTCTTCTTCAGTAATAGGAATTATTTTAAATACTTCCACACTCCCTTCTTCCCTTCACTCTAATTGGTTAATTGAAACATCTTTAGTCACAGAATAAATAGGATACACAATATGGAAAATCCCAGCAATTTCTTCCCTTAAACATCTATACTCAAGACCTAACCTGTATGTTGCCATTTTCAACAAGACACATATCACTTGATGATCTGATTTGCCTTTGAAGCTGTATTTAGGGTGTCCTCTTACTTTGGAGAACATAACCTGTCTAGTGTGACTGGTTCCTACATGCTAAATGTCACCATTATCATTCTTGAGGCAAAGCAGCTGTGACTACCAATAGGCAACTTTGGCCTGCAGTCATGGCAATGAAACAGGCTTAACTACCCAGATATAGTTGGCTTCATAATGGTGGAGGGCCAATTGACAGTCACTACTGTACAAGAGGTGAGCAACTTCCTTGAGGGGGCTCCTCTGGGACTCCTTGGAGGGATTCTTTCTGCTGGTGTCACTGCCCATGAGGGCTATCTGTGGGTCAGTTGTGCTCCTATTAGCAACCCTAGTAAACTCATTGTCACTAAGCTCAACTTGATGAAAACCTTTTTCTGGTATATCTGCACCCTCTCTATCTGAGGTAAACAGACCTCACTTTATGTCTCCCCAAGGAAAGTTCATGAAACAATCTGTTTTATATTTATAAATTGTTTTTCACATATACTACAATAGTATCCTGTCTTGTACTTATATCTTCCTATTTACTCTAAGTGGTGTGTTGGTACATGGTTAACAACTGGCCCTTATGGGGAGAAGCAGCCCTACTGTGTGTCATTATTAATTCCCACAGAGTAAATACTCCCATTAGGGCCAATTTCAAGCTAAAATGTGATGTCACTATGGATTTCAAGAGAGACAAGTACAACTGGCCCTTGTACATTTGTGCAAGCTGGCACCAGCACACAACTGAACTGCCCTGTTTATTTCAGTTTTCTTCATTATTTAAAGAAGTATCTGTTCAGCTTTTAGCATTTGGAATAAACAGATGCTAGGAATAGAGAACTCATCCAAAGCCTCTGCCATCAGAAGTCAGTAGGGATCAACAATAAACAAAAGATATACAGTACGCTATGAAATAAGAAGGAATATATTTCATAAACAACGGCAGGATACGGCAACAAAGGAAGATGGGGGTGAAGGGCAATCTTAGGCAGGGAGGTCAGGAAAGCCCACCAAGATGACTTGAGTGGTGCTCCAAATGGAGTGGGAAGCCCCAGCAAGCAGAGGCTTCCAGAAGGAGGAGAAAGTAACAAATGGAAAACGTTCAGGAGAGTGGAGTGTTGGTGCTCACAGAGGACAGCGAGGAGGTCCCAGTAGCCAGAGCTAAATGATTAAGGGGAAGAGCGGACCGAGATGGGGGCACCCCTCAAAGATCCCAGTGGCCCTTTGGCAAGCACTCCAGGTTTAATCTGAGTAAAATAAGAAACCATCAGAGATCTGAGTAAGGCGGCAGCATGACTATTGTTTTAAAGCTCACCCTCTTGCTGTTTTGTGGAGGACAGCGAGGAAGGACAGGGGGAGATTAGGGAGAAGGCAATTCTTGTAGTTATCTAGTCAACATGAGTCACTGACATCATATCACAGCCTGTGTGTGTGCTCATGAGGACAATCCAGTACACTGAGAAATAAACCCAGCACCAGGAGAGAGGAAGCACTGGGGAGCAAAGCCTCAGGGGGGAAGAGCGTGCCCAGGACCCGAGTGCAGGGCTGCCTTTAGCCCCGTCCTGGGGCCAGCAGGGAGCTAGGTCTATGGGACAATGGCAGAGAAGGTGGTAGAACTGGTAGTGTAAGCATACGGACATTTTCTTCGAATTACTTCTATTTTCTCGGTGATGTAAGAAAGCAAGTTGTCATCTAAAGGAGAGTAGGGGAAACTGTCGTGGACTTGAGAAGAAGGAAAAAGTTGTGAATTATACCAAGTGTCTGCTGGAAATGGCTCTTGTGAGCTCCAGAGAGGTGGCTGTGGGCGCCTCTGTCCAGCTCCGCTCTCACTGCCCTCACACTGGTAACTGGAAGGCAGCCTTAGTGCAGATATTTACACCACTGAAGCCAGCTGACGTTACATAGTAAGGCCTTTCCCACCCCCTGCAGAGTCAGGATGTCAGCATTTACTGGTGCACTGCTGGAAACTGCCATGTGGGACCCCGAGAGGAAGGAAGCCACAAGGGAAATACACAACAATGGGGTGGGGTGGGGTGGGATGGGGTGGCCGGGGAGCACTCAGGACTCATCTCAAGTTCACAGTCACAGATCTAAAGTGAGAAGACTCAGTGGGCGAGGGGCACTGTTTCTCCAGTCACACCGAGGTGACTTGAGTGGTGTTCCAAATGGAGTGGGAAGCCCCAGCAAGCAGAGGCTTCCAGAAGGAGGAGAAAGTAACAAATGGAAAATGTTCAGGAGAGTGGAGTGTTGGTGTTCACAGAGGACAGCGAGGAGGTCCCAGCAGCCAGAGCTAAATGATTAAGGGGAAGAGCGGACCGAGATGGGGGCACCCCTCAAAGATCTATACTCAAGACCTAACCTGTATGTTGCCATTTTCAACAAGACACATATCACTTGATGATCTGATTTGCCTTTGAAGCTGTATTTAGGGTGTCCTCTTACTTTGGAGAACATAACCTGTCTAGTGTGACTGGTTCCTAAATGCTAAATGTCACCATTATCATTCTTGAGGCAAAGCAGCTGTGACTACCAATAGGCAACTTTGGCCTGCAGTCATGGCAATGAAACAGGCTTCTGCTCTGGCGAGGCTGTGTGACACCGAATTCAGCCAGAGCTGCAGCAGCATTGGCTCAGGCCCGGAGGGAAGCAGGAGCTATGGAGACAAGGGGCGCTCATTCTGCTGCAAGACAGACTATGTGCTGAGGGAGGAGGAAAAGGGTACATGCACAGATGGCACTTCATGCGACCGCAGGCGCCACACACCCGCAGTGCCAGGGGTGTCAACTGTGGGAACAGCCAGGGGACCAGTGAGAGGGAACTGGGCGGCACAGCCAGATTCCTAAGTTCAGAGACTCGAGCTGCTGCTTCCTCTGTGTCCTGAAAGGTCAGCACCGCGCCTGGCCCCTTCAGAACACTCGCTACATTTATTATGTGAAAAGTGTGTGAATGTCATGAGGAACTAGGTGTCACAGACATTGTCATAAATGGTATGTGCTGTCTATGGTGGACACAGCCACGCAATGCCCGGTGTCTCCTAGGAAGAAGGACTAGCAGTCCCAACCTCTGACAGCACAGTCACCGGGCAGTCACTAGCTGTGGGGACCTTCAGCAACCTCCTCCACGACAGAGAGCCATCTCACCCAAAGTCACACCCTGTCCAGAGAGACGCATGGCAAGTATTTGACACACACGGTACAAAGGTGCAGCCGCTTCTGCCTAGCACAGGCATATCTGAAAGTCAGTGCTCAGTTTAAGAGCTCCCCAGGGGCCAGCTGAGAGTGTGGTCAGTTCCACATTTCACCCCGCTTCCCTCCCTGTCAGACGCAGCTTCCTTTCTGTCCTTTTCACAGGGGTTGATCCCAAGCATGTTCTCTAATGAAAATCCCCCAGAGCATGCTGTCTCAGTGCCTGCCTCCTCCTAGTAAATCTAATCTAATCCCTTCCAACTTCATTGAGGGAAACATTTCCTGAAAATGAAAGCAGGCACATGCCGTGGTATTTGTTAAGCCCCAAATCACACCACATTTAATCCACTTGGTTCCACTGCACGGGCACTGCCGTCCACTATGACCAGCAAATGCATGAAGGACCACTTACATTTTTTTTTTTAACTAAAAAGTAAAAAAATAGGAAATAAGTTTAAAAAGTAGGGTTCGAAGTGAACTTAATGGAAACATTTTTCTTCCAAATACTTTAGTTCATCTAATTGTTTCAATTTATCATCTTGACTATTTTCCTTCCAATAATGACATTGAATAAGCAATGGAATTCACATTATGCAGGCACGAGCTTAGCCCATGTAATATTTGTTTTATTATCACCCACTTAAGAAATCTATTAACTGTCTCTGAATTTCACAGCCAGAGGGTAACATAATCCCTTGGTGCTTTGTTCTGCTCATTGTATGATGACTACTCAACATTCAATGGATGTCTTAATCACAGATCTCTGTTCACTAACATCTATCACTAATTATAAGAAGGTCTATGGTTTACAAGACAATTATGCAAAAATTTATTCCTACTATGACCTACAAAGCAAGTAATGTTTCTTATTAATGGCTCAAATATCATACACAGAAGACAGGCTTAATGGAATTGTTCTTGTAATATTTGACTGCCACTATAAGTACCACCTAATATTAATCCTGTAGGGTAATAAGATGTAAGTGAGAAATTTTACCTTTGGCAGGGTACAATTCCAAAGTGTAGAAATAATATTAATACACTCTCATTAATCTATGTACCTGGTCTTAAAACACAAGAAGAATATTCTTTTCAAATATATCAGCCTAGGAAAGATCTTTACAAAAAGATTTTTCATTTAGGTAAACTATTTCAGTATAAAAAAACAAATAGACAAGTGGAATAAAATATCTGCTCAATAAAGACTACTTCCTTAAGCTCCAAGGGCATGAAGGCAAACTGGGAATCACATTTGGGAAGTGAAGTAGTCTTACAGATCAACCAGAGTTGCGCACTCAGAATACAAACACCAGGACAAAGAGCTTGCTAGTGACAAACACTACTACTGCTAGACTCCAACCCAACTCTGCCCAACACAAACATAATGCAAACACGCGATTTCAAATGTTTAAGAAACAGTTAAAAGCTCATCCTAATTTTAGTAGTATATTTTATTTAAAATCTTGTTTCATCATGAAGGCAATATAAAACATTATAAATTAGATAGTCTATGTTGTTATTAATGTTGTTGTTAGGTACCATGAGTCCATGTCCGATTCATAGCAACCCTATGTATAACAGGCAAAACACTATTGTCAGTACTTCTCGGCTATTCATAGAGTTTTCAATGGTGGATGGATTTTGGGGAGTGGGTTGCCGGGTTCTTCTCCCAAGCCTACAGCACCTGGTATTCCCAGGAGGTCTCCCATGCAAGGACTAACCAGGCCCAACCCTGCTTAGCTTCCAAGATCTGACAGGACCGGATGCCACAGTGGTATGGCTTCGAGCATTATTATTAATACTGCCTTCAAAATTCAGTGTGTTTTCCACATGTATAGGATATGTCAGCTTGAACTGCTATGTTTGGAGTGCTTAGTAACAACACACAGTTAGTAGCCATTGTATTAAACAGAGCAATTCTATATCTCTGGGTTGACCTGGTAATATATTTTTAAGTCTCCTTATACTCACCTCCCACTGTGAAGAAATGATTTGCAAATCATTTTCTCCCACCTGTCAACAACCAGACATCCTTTGCTCTCAAGAAAAAAAAAAATCAATCATAAAAGTGTTATTTCACATGCATTTTTTATAAAAACTTGTTTTCTGAGATCAGATTGCTTTACAATATAGTGTTCCTGCCTAGGAATATGTTTTAACTTTCTACATTGTGAAAATGTTCGTGAATCTTCAATGTTTGTAATTTATTCATTTGAGCTCAGTTAAAGATATGCCACAGAGGGAAGAGGAACCTCTTCATTTTGGAAGCCATTGTCATGATGATTCAATTAATTCTCCAAGATCACTGTCAGAGAAACAGTATTTGAGTAAGAATTGTGAACACCGATTTTAGATAGTTTTCTCTTCACAAATTGAGATTGGGATACTTTTCCAAAGAAGACACGGTCTGTGAGTGAGATGAGGTGGACTAGGTCAAAATGCTAAAAGCATAGGAGTGGAAAGGACTGGACAAATCCAAAGACCGCTGCAATGGCACAGAGGGCGTGAATAAGTAGGAAGCTCACAGAGTGCTGTAATCAAAAAATGGAATCTGTAAACTGACAGCGGTTAGAGATGGTCACTCTTTTACATCCATCATTTTCATTATTTTTCATGACGACTGGCTTTGTAATAATTGTTCTACACATCATTGTACGTGTTTGTTATAATAAACTTAAAACTTTCATATAACAGAGATTAACATTCATATTTTAAGTGTGGGAACATCTACTTGAGAGGTTAAAAATTTTGTTCATGTTGCACCAAGGAAGAAAAATTCAAGACATATCTTCAGAGGCAATAAAAGAAATAACGATAATTAAAGAGCACTATTTTTCTTCTAAATACTTACATTTGAAAAACTCAAGTTTGCACATTTCCTGCAATGGAGAGATTGGTGTAATCTAGTGGTTTAGCAAAATAACTATAGGATTTGCATGTTTACCTACCTTATCCATTTGTTTTGGCCATTAAGTTATGTGATAGGTTATGTCACTTGGAACACTGTACAAAGTTGCCTTGAACATATATGAGTTAAGAAAGAACTGAATATGTGCTCAAGATTATTACCATATTCTATTTCCCTAATCATTATCAAAACTTTTATTTAATCCTCAAAAGCAATAATCGATGGAATAAACATTAATCTGATGTATGGTCATTTAATTAGTTATATCTGCCAAATAGTCTACAGCCATAGCACTG
Source organism: Pedetes capensis (assembly GCA_007922755.1). Lineage (NCBI taxonomy): Eukaryota > Metazoa > Chordata > Mammalia > Rodentia > Pedetidae > Pedetes > Pedetes capensis. The sequence continues at coordinate 607 of VMDO01007553.1, read as the reverse complement.
TGGCATCTGATCCCATCAGATCTTGGAAGCTAAGCAGGGTTGGGACTGGTTAGTACTTGGATGGCAGACCACATGAAAACACCAGGTGCTGTAGGCTTGGGAGAAGGACCCAGGAACCCACTCCCCCATAAAACAATAAGCCATTGAAAACCCTATGAACAGCAGAGAAGCACTGACAACAGTGTTTTTTCTGTTGTATGTCGGGTAGCTATGAGTCAAACTCCAACTCAAGGGTAACTAACATCATCATCTACTAAATGACATTTATCATTTCCCAACCTTTATTTTGCCATTTTGTCCAGAAGTATAGCATGAAATTTCTCAATGAGAAATACTGGATAGATATTTGCTCAAAAACTCATGGTAGCTATCATAATTCTTTTTTTTTTATTCCTCTAAACAATTCTGTAGGGAGTAGGACCTGGCGAGCCACTCCCGAAACAACTAGCCATTGAAAACCCTATGGATAGCAAAGAAACACTGTCAGATATAGTGCCGGAAAATGAGGCCCCCAGGTTGGAAGGCACTCAAAAGACTACTGGGGAAGAGTTGCCTCCTCCAAGTAGAGTCTACCGTGATGAGGGAAATGGAGTAAAACCCCAGGGTG